>CM076583.1:416398086-416478490 GCA_034641835.2 Pinus albicaulis
CAACATAGTGTTCCTAAATTGAGGTCATAAATTATCAACCAGGGTCAGTAAACTGCTGAAGTGTGGTGCACTATATGTGCCTAGGTATCTGTTTCTCACTACGTTGTGTTTAGTGTTTTTTCTGATGTTTTTGGTTTTATGGTTTTATGTTAAAAAGGAAAAGAACTAAGTGTTGGTAAAGAGAAGTGGATGGTTACACTAAAACAGAGCAGAACCTATTCTAAACTATGTATGGCACTAAAGAATAGAAAATGCAAAGTTTGATAATGACTCATAGCAAGGAAATAAATCACAACATGAACTCAATAACTCATAACATGAACTCATCCAATTCATTCATTAGAAATATGTTGGAATAGCTTAAGAAAAGGACAAGTTTAGTGCAAATGAGGTTCTCCTAAGTAAACAATCATCTTACAATATTACAAAGAATCTCATCCATGGCTAGAGGTTTATTGGAACACAATTGGGAAAGATTATTTGTAGCACAATAAGATTTCTACTCTGAATTAACTTGTAATGCTAATATTAATCCATTCTACAGCTCAACTTGTCACTACTAAGCCTCATTCGAAAGTTAGAGATTTTCTAGAATAGTTTTTGGGAAAAGGCTTATTTGTGAAATTGCAAAAGATTGCAGAACAATCAAGGCCTTAAACTGATATCACTAATTCCTATCCATTTGATGATGCATTAATAGAAAGTCAAAACAAGAGTAGTTTGTAAATAATGAAGGCCGTGAAGTCTAATTTTGACAGTTAATACAACTTAAAAAACAATGAATAACACTGAACTAGAATGCAATTGATCAAACTTGAAACACAATGACCACAACTAAACTAGAATGCCATTAACCTAACTTGAAATACAGTGAACTGGAACTGAACTAGAATGCCACTAATCTAACTTGAAATACAGTGAACAGAGTTGAACTAGAGTGCCATTATCAAACTTGAAATATAGTGACAAAATTAAACTAGAGTGACATCTACCTCCGGAGTACTACAACTAGACTAAAGATGCAACTAATCACTGAAATGTTTCAGCTCTGTCTCATTCGGAGTTAGTGGTATTTTGGAATAATTTATAGAACAGGACTGGCTGCAACATGTTATGTAAATGAGCATGAAAGCATAAAATTCAACAAAACACAACAAAGCTCTAAAACACCACAGCTATGTCTCATCCGGAGTTAGTGATATTTTGGAAGAGTTCATAAGATCACGACTAGCTGTAACAACTGATGTAATTGAGCACAAAATCATAAAGTTCAGAGAAATGCAACTAACTCCTAAATACTACAGTTATATCTCATTCAATATTAGTGATATCTTGGAATAATTCGTAAGAACAAGACTAGTCTGTAGCATCCAATGCAAATGAATATAAAAACACAAAGTTCAGAAAATTGATTAAACTAGGAATGAAACAAGGCTAAGTTACTTATCTAAACCATATGAACAAAGCTTCTCAGGTAGCAGGGGCCCTCTACCACCGGATTAGCACGCAAATCTACTCAAGATTGACTCATCTCTTGCAATAAAGTGATGCTTCTTTCATTAAAGGAGAAATTCTTCGAAAAACAGAGTATTACGGTCTTCTGAGATCTAGCAACAAAACAAAATCTAGCTAGTTGTTTCTCGGTCTCCCGAGCCATACTTATAACAAAATTACATAACTGTCTTTGAGATAAAACAGGAATAAATGTCTTTCCCAACTAAAATCAAACTAGGACTCTGGTGGTGGCCTCGTACTATGATTAAGGACATTTGTACAGTCCTTGTCCTATTAGAAGTCTATCTCCTAGTTTTGGTTTCCCACGTGCATAACCACCTGTAGACTCGAGCTCAGACTTCGTGGAGAGCAAGAAATGATGGGGGAGTGATGTGGAATACGACCATATGTGTTTTTCCTTGAGGTGACACCTAGAACCTGCGTAAACATGAAGATAGCTACGGAATAGGCGACTGGCTACAGAATGACTGCGTTCTATAGCCGAGTCTAGTCAAAAATTGCTACAATAAAAAAATCATGAAAACATAGCAAGTTAGTCATTATATACATTCTTAAAGTAATCCTAATCAATCCTATTGATAATTTAAGCCTGTAATTGATGAGGGACAAAGGAAATGAAGTGAAATGTGGTGGAAAAGAAGGACATCTTTGGGGCTCAACATACCCCCACTGCAAGGCTTTTGCATGTCCTCATGCAACTATTCCATGTACTCTAAGACCTATTCTAGGACATCTAAGTCTCTTCTTCTACTTTTCCTGACAGTCAATGGCCTTCTGGGCTTCCTTATGACTAACTTGAATCTCAAATTTGTAAGTGCCCTGCTTAAATTTTTGTTTTTCTTCTTCAATTTTTCACTGGCCTTGTACAACTTTTTCATTTGTAGAGACAGAGTTGTATTCATATCACCTTTAAGCTTAACCTGCTCCCTTAAAATTTCATTCTCATTCTTGATATGCCTATTGAGCACTTCTAACTCATATTTGTCTCTTCTTAGTACATCAATTGCAGATTTTGGTGGGCTAGGAGTTCTGTATTTACTTTCTGAAGCTCTCTTCTCTAGTGTCTCAACATAATTGTAAATTTCTTGTTGTGCTGGGTCTATTTCAGGAGCTCCTTCATCAAAATCCTCCTCATACTGATACTCAGGTGATCTAGCAGTAGGTGTTTCTTCATCCTCAATGTTTATGATTCCAGTTTGTCTAACCTCTGTTTTCTTTAGTATACCTCTAAGCCTGTGGCTCTGTCTCGGTTGAGATGGCCCTTCTCCTTTGTCTTTGGCATATTTTCTTATTATTCTCTCCTTCTTAAGCTGCTTCTTAATTTGAGCCAATTTCTCAGAAATCATCTCTTCACTGTCCTCTTGTATTGATTTACCAGTTTTAGTTTCAATAGCTTTGGAAATTTCCTTTCTCCTACTTCTTCTTGTAGGTTTGCCTTCAGGTGGAGATTCCTTGGGTTCTTCAAAGTGATTCCTCACTAGAAACTCATCCCAATTATCTCCCATTTTTCCCAAATGATGTTCAATTAAGATTTTGACTAAACCATGGTGATACAAGGTTGTTTCCAGAAATTGAACCCTCTTTTGAACATTTGAGGCCATTCTCTTTAAGCTATGAAGTAAGAAAAAGGGAAAATTGATTTCTTCTTCTAAGAAATGCATCATTAACCGAATATGATAAACATAGAGGGTACCAAATATTCCTTCACAAGTTATAATTTTTTGCAAAATGAGCAACATATTCCTCCATTTGTTTTTCAGTGCTGAGCTAGGAATACCCTTCTTAAAAATGGAACATCCATACCTTGGGTTTTGAGTATTTGCCTCCATTCCTCATTATGAAATTCCCTATTTTTAAACCAACGTTCTCCTTGTCTGGTTAATTCAGTTGCTTTTGCAATGAAAACCTCTGTAATAGTGAATTTAAGATCTCCTATCTCGACCTCTGCTCCATTGAAGGACCGTGCAAATGTTTTAGTCACCTCTTTGTGAAAACCATTGAATTTTTCCAAAAATTGCAACCACCCAGCCTGCTGTAGCATTTCTCTGATTTGTGGATAACCCTCCAAGTACTTGGTTCCAACTAGTTCGGTCCTCACTATGAGACCCGTAGCTTCTCTTTCCAACCTTCAATTTACTGCTCTTCTATCCACTGTGAAAATGGTTGTTAAAGAGTTGTTTTTTCCCCACAGATGCTTCCTCTGTTTTACAGACCGGAATGGCTAAGAATTGGCTACGGAAAGAAATGATATGGAGTGGTTATGAAACGAGTATAATGCGGTGAGAGTGATTCATATGAGTTGAAAGCTATCACGAAAGAAAAGACCGCGGAGATATTTCGTGAGAAATTCAAAATCATCATTAAATACTTTGGCCTAGTGACGTGACTGATTAAATCACTTCAGTACTTAACCGTTAAGTTTTAAATGATGATCGGATATGGAAAGATGGAAGGGATTTTGTCCAAAGTTTTTATGATATGGTTGATAGGCATGATCAACACGACTAATTAAAATAACCTTTTTGAATCATACATGACTTAACTATGCTAAAATTTTCATGATCTGTCACCATAATAATTTCATAACTTTTACCTTTGCCTTTCCTTTGATTTTTTTTGTGGTTTTGATATGCCTTGTCCTCCTTTGAAAATCATTGATCTTCATTCCTCATAACTCCTTTGATTTTTCTTGTTGTCTTGGATATGCAGGATCAATTTGCTGCCAAATCAAGTGATTACTGGATAGTGCCTTCAGGATCTCTGGCTGCAGAATGTCTGACTGATTGCAGAATGTACCTGTAGAAGCCTTGAAACATGAAATGGAATGGTTTGAAGCATGAATGGAATGTTGTATGAAATGAGTTAAAAATGGATAATGAAATATGGTGTAATGGAGTATGAGTGAAGTGAATAATGGAATGAAATGAATCACAATTATGAAGTGGAGTGAAGTATGGAAAGTGACCTGCAACTTATGATCTGTATTATTCAATTGCAGAAAGAAATCAATCTTAAAACTTTGAGATGGAAATGAGGTGGACCATGGAATGAAATGAATGAAGTATGGATGAATGAAATGAAATGGAGTATGGATGAATGGAGTGAAATGGATCATAAGTGGAATGTGAATCACTTATGATTTTATGGTAGCTGCTTGCAGAAAAAGAATAAATTTGAAAAGCTAAAGTGTCAGAAAGATTTTGATTTTCACTCTATCTTTTCTGTATAAACATGCTAATCAGAGATTAGTTTTCATGTTTATACTTTATCTTTTCTTTTCCTTTTTCAAATATCTGACTTCAGAAAATTCAATTAAGCTGATGAAGAAGAAAAATTATTCTTCATTAACTTCACATCACTATTTTCCTGGAATCTCTTGACAAATTCTTCTCTTGAAAGTGGCTTGTGATATAGCTTCAATCTATGACCATTCACAAGAAAAGTGACCTTTTCCTCATGTATTGTCCTGATTTTTATTGCTCCATTGTAAAAAATTCTCATAATTTCATATGGTCCAAGCCAATGTGTTTGGAATTTACCTTGAAAATCTTTTAACCTTGGAATCAAACAAGAGAGCCCGGGCACCTTCTTTGGAACTCTTCTTGATGTACTTGTTGTTCCATCTAGTCTCTCTAGGATTGAGTACTATTTTCTCGAATCGCATCTTTATCCGATCTCATCCAATTCATTAACTGCCTAACCGTGCTTTCGTGCTTCCGTGACTGGTCTTAGCTGAACTGCCATTTTGAAAGTTTGAATCTGGAACTCTATGGGAAACAAAACTTGCTTTCTGTAAACAAGTTCATAAGGAGTATGGCATGTTGTGCTTTTCCATGTAGTTCTATAGGCCCACAAGGCTTCAGGAAGCCTATCTGCCCAATCTCTTCTATGCAAATGAACAATATTCGTTAGGATCCCTTCAACGACCTTATTAGTAGATTCCACTTGACCATTTTCTTGTGGATGATAGGGAGTAGATTTTCTGTGTCTGATTTTGTACCTCTCCATCATTTATTCCACTAGCTTTGATGTAAATTGAGCTCCTTGATCTGTAACAATTTCCCTTGGGACACCAAAACGAGTAAAAATATCCTCAAAAGAAAATTAACTACAGATGCTTCAATAGAAGAAAGTAATGGTTTGGCCTCTACCCATTTAGTAACATAATCAGTACAAACTAATATATATTTCTTTTGTCTTGATGGAGGACTAATAGGTCCTACAAAATACAAAGCTCATTTTTCAAAGGGTTCAATATGTACCTGAGGCTGCAATGGCATCTCACCTGAAGGAGAAGGTTTCCCTACCCTTTGGCAACTGTCACACCTTTTGACATACTCTTTAGCATCTTTAAAAAGGGATGGCCAATCATATCCTAAATGAAGGATCTTATAAGTTGTTCTTTTATCAACAAAGTGTCTGCCACAAGGTTCATCATGACATGCCTTTAGGATCTCAGGCATCTCATCTTCCCAAACACATCTCCTAATGATAAAATCTGGCCCTGTTTTGTATAACTCATTAGCAACCCATGAATATTTTGCACTGTCATAAATGATCTTTCTTTTGTCTCTTTCATTCATTATTGAAGGAAATTTCCCTGAAACTAAATAATTAGCAATGTAAGAAAACCAAGGATTTTGAGTAGAAATTGCAAAAAGATATTCATTAGGGAATTGATCTTCAACTGGAGTATTGTCTTTGATGTTTTGGGAGTCTAGATAGGAAATCAGCTACTGTGTTTTTTTTTCCAGGCCTATCTAGAATGGTAATGTTGAATTCTTGTAAAAGAAATAATCATCTTATGACTCTGCCATTAGTAGTTGATTTTTTCATTAGATATCTAATTGTAGAGTGATTTGTGTGAAAAAAAGTTTCATAGCCTGTTATATAGTGTCTAAATTTTTTTATGGCATGAACAACAACTAAAAAATCTTTTTCAGTTACAGTATAGTTTAACTCTGGAGGAGTCAAATTTTTACTGGTATAGTAGATGGCATATGGAATCAGGTCTTTTTGTCCCAATACATCGCTTTCCTAGAGTCAGACCGAGGTATCCGTTGAACATGAAAGGGTAACTTCAAATAGGTCCCCTTAAAAGCCAGGTGTTTATATTTTTGTTTTTTTTGGTCTCAAAGGCTAACTGGGAAATCATGATTCCACTCGAATCTGCGTCCTTGGTAAGTAATTTGAAAAGTGGAGATGTTATCTGGTGAAGTTTCTAGCAAACCTTCGATAATATCTCGTGAATCCCAGGAAACTCCAACATATTTTTGACAACTTGGAATAGATAAGTTCGAGATGAATTCAACTTTTGACTCATCAACTCTAATCCCATCCCCTGAAATGTGATGTCCTCAAACAATTCCTTCAGTAAACATCATAAAACACTTCTCATGAATTAGTGAAAGATTTGCTTCTTTACATCTTTTTAAAATTTTTTCCAAGTTTGCTAAAGCTTCTTCAAATGTGTTTCCACAAACTATGAAATCATCCATATATACCTCTACACAATCATGTATTAGATCTGAAAAAATTCCTAGTACTACCCTTTGAAATGTTGCAGGTGCATTGCATAATCCAAATGGCAATACTTGGTAATCATAGGTACCCCAAGGACAGGTAAATGTGGTTTTGTCTTGATCTTCAAGTGCTACTTGGATTTTATTATAACCACTAAACCCATCTAAAAATGAGAAGTACTTTTTTCCAGCTAATGCATCTAACACCTGATCTATAAAAGGTAGGGGAAAATAATCTTTAAGAGTAGCTTTGTTTAATTCTCGGTAGTCAATACATACCCTCCATTTACCATTTTTCTTTGGCACAATTACTAAAGGATAAACCCACTGACTATTTGAAATGGGATAGATAAAGTTGACATTTAAAAATTTGTGCAATTCTTCCTTAACAATCTCCCTAAGATTTGGATACATACGTCTCTGAGGTTGTCTGATTGGTTTACAATTTTCCTCTATGTAGATGTGATGAGTGCAAGTCTTGGGGCTTATCCCTTTCATATCAGTGTACGCCCATGCATATGCAGAAGAATGTCTTTTTATTGCTCCGACTAGCTTCTTTCATTTGATTTCCTTTCTTAGGTTGTTGTTTATGTTTAAAGTTTTGCCTCGGAAATATCTCAATTGTAGAGCCTGCAAGGTTTATCCATGGAGTAAAGAGACATCCGTCTTGATGATAAAAACTCAATGTTGATCTTTCTTGAAATTTTTCACAGTTTTTATTCGAAGAGGATTCAAATTTTTCAAGGTATTCGTAATCCGGCTATCTTCACTTCAATTTCTGAAATTGTGAAGAGACGTTGTAAGTCTTCTTCATCCTCTATCCATTGAGTATCATATAATTCTGTAATTGTTTTTGCTGGAGGATACAAGGTAAATTTCTTGGTTGGACTACCATCAGAGATGTACATATCACCAGATCTACAACTAATGAAAGCATCAACTATAGCTAACCAAGGTCTTCCTAATATAACAGGATGCCCCCCTAGATTATTCTTAGGAGTTAGGATCATAAAATCCACAGGATATTCCCAAGAATGTAGGGACACTGGAATGTCTTCTATTAGCCCATCAGGTTTGATCACAGATCTATCTGCTAATTGTAATAATGTGGGTGTAAAAATAATATTAGGAAGTTCCAGTTTATCCATGATTTGTCTACTCATGATATTGACTGCTGCTCCTAAATCAATAAGTGTGTTTTGGATCTCAATTCCATTGATGTGAATTTTAACAACTAGATTTCTTGGGTCTAGATACTTTGGAATAGCCATCTTACCCATCATGATATCTACTATTTTTCCTGCGAGTTGAATTTTCTTTATCTCTCTTATTCTTTTTCTTGTTTTCTTCATGCTCAACTCCTTTATTGTCTTTACTAAGATTGGAATTTCCTTGATGGATTGTAATAATGGTATCTTAATATAAACATTTCTCAGCTCATCTAGGAAATCATAATTAGGCACCATAATTTGTTTTTCTATACCCCTATCAATTTGTAATCTTTCTGGAAAGGGAGGTGTAGAAGCGGATGTTGATGGCTACTCTAATATAGGAGTTGAAATTATTGGTTTTTTTTGTTTTGATTTTTCAATGTTTGACTCTTGGAAAGTTGTGTTCTCTTCAAGACTTTTATTTACCCGTAGAGAATCTTCCCCATAATTGTCTTGCTCTTGTATGATTACATAAGGTTTCCTCTTTTCAAGTATTCTTCCATACCTAATTTGAACATCACTAAGGTCTAAAGGAGTACTGTTGAAACGTTGGCCTTCATCATGTATGTGTTCTAAGGATTTTTGGCTGTTGGGCCCTTGGTATGGTTGGGCAGTAAACCGATTTGTTTTCCGAGGAAATGGTAATGGAAGAGGTTGATTTTGATGTCAGGAATTTTGAGAATTTTGTTGAAAATTTTGTCGAGGAGGAAATGTAGATATGCAGATAGGATGTGGTGATATTGGTAACACCGAGAGTATCTTCCATAGGGATTTTGTGCTCCTTGTGCCCAAGTTTGAGATTGATTTTGGAATTGGGGCCAAGGTTGCTGCCAAGAATTCCAATTTGGTAGGGGTTGATTATACAGCTGATCATGGAATCCTTGTGTTTGAGGTCCTTGCCAAGGCCTTCTAGAGACAAAATTGAGAGATTCTGTGGAATTCATAGGGATTTATTCTTGAAAGACAACTTTAAGACCAGGAAGTGAAGGAAAACTCTTGGTCTCATGTTTTTCTGAACAAATTACACAGGTCTCTACTACTTTTGCATCCAAACGACACTCTCTCAAGGCATGCTTGTTTCTACATTTGGGACAAAAAATTGCTAAGGCATCAGATTCAGCTTTTTGCTTGTTTTGTAACTTAAGGGTGTCTATTTGTTCACTAAGACTCCCCAAAATATCAGATTTGAATTCATCAAGCATATGTCCTATTTCTGCCCTACTCACTGTCCCAGAAGCAGACTTACTTGCCCTTGCAAGAGCAGGGTCTCTTGGTCCTTTTACAGTTTTAGATTTCCCTCTTGAAAGGTTGATACATAATTCAACTATTTCAGTAATGTGAGCTGAGATATATCCCCTTTTCCCATCATGTTAAGGATATCTAACCATTCATCCCTAATTGTCTTCAGCAAGAGAGCTTTCAAGGTGTCTTGGTCTAAGTTTTCCATTTTTGCTCTCTTGATGTTATAGTTAAATCTTTCCAATAAATATTCCAGATTTTCATCCTCCTTTTGTACCATTTTAAACACTTCCTCCTTATGATTGATTGGCATAAAGTAATCCAAATACCTCTCTATAAATTCTTGTTTCTGGTCTTCTACGGTGTCCCAACAGAACCCACACCGAAACTCATAAACCACTTCAATGCAACTCCTTTCAATGTTGAAGGAACAAGCCATGGACATCTAGAAGTAGTCATAGGTCTTCATCTGACTTCTCATAAATCTAAACTGGAAGGTTTCGGGATCTTCAGTTTTAAGTTCATAGAAGTTTGGAAGGACAGAGGGTGAAATATTTTTCATAGTTGTTTTGGTTTCTTCATCTACTATAGGAAACCCAAAAGAGCTTCTCATCTCTCTTCTACCTCTTCCTCTGCTTCCTTCACCTTCTGCACCTCTACCTCCTTCTCCTCTACCTCTACCTCTACCCCCTCCAAATAATGTGTGTTCTCCATTAAAGACTCCTCCTCCCCCTTCTTCTGCCATAGTTGATTCTTCTATGGAAGTGGAAAAGTTTGTGTCTCCAGCAGGAGTCCTTGAATCTTCTTCTAAGACAGGTTCAGTGGATGAAGTGGAAGGTCTTTCTAATGGAATATCTGATCTTAAGTCCGTAGTCCTAATTAACGTAGCGATGGAATGGGGTTTGGAATCGAGGTGGTGTCGTTCTTGGTCTGCAACAAGTGGTGTTCTAGGAATCAAGCTTCGGCTTAAGAATCTACCTCGAGTAATTTACGATGTCATTGTTTTTGGGAGGTAAAAAACAGGCTACCTAGTTACACTTCCCCGACAACGGTGCCAAAATTTTGTGCTCAACTTAGTGTTCCTAAATTGAGGTCATAAATTATCAACCAGGGTTAGAAAATTGATGAAGTGAGGTGCACTATATGTGCCTAGGTATCTGTTTCTCACTAAGTTGTGTTTAGTTTTTTTTATGATTTTTTTTGTTTTGTGGTTTTATGTTAAGAAGGAAAAGAACTAAATGTTGAAAAATAACAGTTGTTGGTCACACTAAAAACAGAGCAAAACCTATGCTAAAGAACAGAAAATGCAAAGTTTGATAATGAATCATAGTAAGAAAATAAATCACAACATGGACTCAATCTCTCATAACATAAACTCATTCAATTCATTCATTAGAAATATGTTGGAATAGCTTGAGAAAAGGACAATTTTAGTGCAAATGAGGTTCTCCTAAGTTAAACAACCATCTTACAATATTACAAAGAATCTCATCCATGGCTAAAATTTTATTGGAACACAATTGGAAAAATGATTATTTGTAGCACAATAATATTTATACTTTGAATTAGCTTGTAATGCTAAGGTTAATCCATTCTACAGCTCAACTTGTCACTACTAATCCTCATTCGAAAGTTACAGATTTTCTAAAATAGTTTTTGGAAAAGGCTTATTTGTGAAATTGCAAAAGATTGCAGAACAATCAAGGCCTTAAACTGATATTACTAACTCATTCCTGTCCATATGATGATGCATTAATAGAAAGTCAGAACAAGATTATTTTGTAAACAATGAAGGCTTTGAAGTCTAATTTTGACAGTTAATACAACTTAAAGAACAATGGATAAAATTGAACTAGAAATGCAATTGATCAAACTTGAAACATAGTGATCACAACTAAACTAGAATGTCACTAATCTAACTTAAAGTACAATGAACAGAGTTAAACTAGAGTGACATTACCAAACTTGAAACATAATGACAGAATTAAACTAGAGTGACATCTACCTCCGGAGTATTTCAACTGAACTAAAATGCAACTAATTCTATGAAATGTTTCAGCTCTGTCTCATTTGGAGTTAGTGGTTTTTTGGAATAATTTATAGAACAGGACTAGCTGCAACATGTTATATAAATGAGCATAAAAGCATAAAATTCAACAAAACACAAAAAAGCTCTAAAACACCACAGCTATGTCTCACCCAAGGTTAGTGATATTTTGGAAGAGTTTATAAGAACAAGACTAGCTGTAACAACTGATGTAATTGAGCACAAAATCATAAATTTCATAGAAATGAAACTAACTCCTAAATACTACAGTTATATCCCATCCAATATTAGTGGTATTTTGGAAAAGTTTGTAAGGATAAGACTAACTGTGGCATCCGTTGCAAGTAAGTATAAAAACACAAAGTTCAGAAAATTGATTAAACTAGGAATGAAACAAGGCTAAATTACTTATCTAAACCGTATGAACAAAGCTTCTCAGATAGCAGGGGCTCTCTACCACCGGATTAGCACGTAGATATACTCAAGATTGACTCAGTTCTTGCAATAAAGTGATGCTTCTTTCATTAAAGGAGAAATTCTTCAAAACAGAGTATTTACGGTCTTCTGAGATCTAGCAATAAAACATAAATCTAGCTAGCTGTTTCTCAGTCTCCCGAGCCATACTTATAACAAAATTACATAACTCTATTTGAGATAAAACAGGAATAATTGTCTTTCCCAACTAAAATCAAACTAGGACTCTGGTGGTGGCCTCGTACTATGATTAGGTACATCTGTACAGTCCTTGTCCTATTAGAAGTCTGTCTCCTAATTTTGGTTTCCCACGTGCATAAACACCTGTAAACTGGAGCTCAGACTTTGTGGAGAGCAAGAAATGATGGGGGAGTGATGTGGAATACGACCATATGTGTTTTTCCTTGAGGTGACACCTAGAACCTGCGTAAACATGAAGATAGCTGTGGAATAGGCGACTGGCTACAGAATGACTGCGTTCTGTAGCCGAGTCTAGTCAAAAATTGTTACAATAACAAAATCATGAAAACATAGCAAGTTAGTCATTATATAAATTCTTAAAGTAATCCTAATCAATCCTATTGATCATTTAAGCCTGTAATTGATGAGGGACAAAGAAAATGAAGTGAAATGTGGTGGAAAAGAAGGACATCTTTGGGGCTCAACAATAGGTCTGTACAACAAATTGCTAGAGCCATGATGCAAGAAAGTAATGTTCCCCAAACCTTCTGGGTAGAAGCAGTACACACAGCTGTGCATATTCTTAACAAAGCTCATTTAAGACCAAACAGTGACAAGACTCCTTATGAACTATGGCATGGTAAACCAACATCAATCAAGCACTTTAGAGTATTTGGAAGCAAGTGTTACATAAAGAATAATGATGAAATCTGGGGAAGTTTGATGCAAGAGCAGATGAAGGAATATTTTTAGGATATGCATCCAAGAGTAAGGGTTATAGGTGCTACAACAAAACTCTTCACAAAATCGTGGAAATCATTGATGTAATATTTGATGAAGAACTACCAAACAAGACAAGAATTACAGGTTGCAGCAATCCTCCAGAAGATCATGAAGAAGAGAACCAAGATGATGATGAATCAAGAAAGACAACAAAAGATACTGAGTTAAACTCAAAAGGTTCATCAAGATACACTCAAATGAACCATCCAGAAGATAAAATCATTGGGGACAAGAGTGTAGGAGTCCAGACAAGAAGACAACTAGTTGAAAAAACAGAAGAAGTATACCTAGCTATGTTATCTCAAATATAACCAAAGAAGTTTGAAGAAGCTAGCAAAGAAAAATTTTGGGTGAATGTTATGAATGAAGAACTGGACAAAATTGAGAAGAACAATACCTGGGAATTAGTTCTAAGACCCACTGAGAAAAATGTCATAGGCTCAAAATGGGTATTCAAGAATAAGATGAATGAACAAGGACAGGTAATCAGGAATAAAGCCATACTTCTATGCAAGGGATATTAACAAATTGAAGGTCTTGATTATGATGAAACATTTTCCCCTGTAGCCAGAATGGAAGCTATCAGAATGTTTTTTGCCTTTGCATGCTACTGTGACTTCAAGGTATATCAAATGGATGTGAAACTTTCCTTCCTGAATGGAGATCTAGAAGAATAAGTCTACATGGAACAACTTGAAGGATTATCATTAACAGATAAAGAAGACTATGTGTGCAGATTAAAGAAATCCCTATATGGGCTAAAACAAGCTCCTTGTGCTTGGCATTCAAGGCTAGACAAGTACTTGCAAAAACAAGGCTTTAAGAGAGAAGGAGTAGATAGCAATCTATACATAAAGGCCAATGAAAATGAACACCTGATTGTTGTAGTGTATGTAGATGACATCATGTTTGGAAGCAACAAAGATGAGTTAGCAAAAGGATTTGCTGAAGAAATGAAATCAGAATTTGAGATGTCTATGATTGGGGAGCTCACCTTCTACTTAGGACTTCAAATTTAGCAAAATAACACAGGTACATTCATCTCACAAGAAAAATACTTAAAAGAGATGTTGAAAAAGTTCAAAATGGAAGACTGCAAACCTGTGTCAACTCCCATGATCACTGGATGCAAGCTATGTGCTGATTATGGATCTGCAGATATAGATCAAAGACATTACACATCCATGATAGGGAGTCTACTATACCTAACAGCTTCTAGACTAGACATTATGTTGGCAGTAGGACTTGTGGCAAGATATCAAGCAGCACCAAAACAAAATCACTTCCTAGCAGTCAAAAGAATATTCAAATATCTACAAGGAACTGCACAGTATGGGCTATGGTATCCAAAAGGAAAGAGCTTCACTTTGACAACATATACAGATGTAGATTGGGCCAGCTGTGTGGATGACAAGAAAAGCACAAGTGGAGGTGCATTCTATTTGGGAAAAAGTCTGGTGGCATGGTTAAACAAGAAACAAACATTGATCTCTCTATCTACAGCAGAAGTAGAATGTTGCACACAAGTCATGTGGATGAAAAAAACCCTCCAAGACATGAAGGTAAGCATTGATGAACCTATCTCTATAAAATGTGATAATACCAGTGCAATAATTATATCAAAAATTCTTGTACTTCATTCAAAAACTAAACACATCCCAATCAAGTACCATTTCCTCAGAGAACAACTAGCACAGAAGGTAGTGAAGTTGGAATATGTGCCAACAAAAGAACAAATAGCAGATATATTCACAAAACCTCTTGTTAAAGAACCATTCAAATATCTAAGATATAAACTGGGAGTAGTATCTACAGATGTTGCTCTCTGACATGAAAAGAAAGCATCATTCCAGGGGGAGATCAGAGAAGAAAACATCATTCTAGGGGAAGATCAATCATCAAATATTGTCAGAAAAGAACCAGAGAAAGTGAGAAGAGCATGGAACAGGTCCTCAAGATCAGAATATCATGGAAAAGATGTGGAAAACACACTAGGAAATGTGCAACCCTTTGCCATTGATGTCAAAGGGGGAGGAAAAGCAAGCAACAGAAGAAAGGGCTTTCTAAAAGGCAAGCAGAGGAAGTGTATTTCCATCAATGCCAAAGGGGGTGACTGTTGGAAATGTTGTCATTGATGGCAAAGGAGATGGCAAAGGATATAGCATAGAAGCAGAGAGATAGCAAAAGAAGACTATTGAAAATGTTGACAAGGAAAACATTAGACATGAAGAAAGGAAAAGAGAGAAAAGGAGGTAGAGAAGTAGCAGAGAGGTAGCAGAGATCTGAAGAGGATGCAGAGGGTCGAGCAGCTACAAAGCAGGGCCGTTTGAAGAAAAATATGCAGAGAATATAGAGAAACGGTCATTCATTGACAGGCACTTCCTATACACTGTAGAGAGGGTCGAGCAGTAGAGATAGGTTGCAGAGAATACAGAGAAACAGTATTGTACTGACAGGCACTGCCTGTGTAAAAAGGTTATTGGTGTTTGGAAGCACAGTGGTGACGAAGCAAGGATGAACAGATGAGAAGGAGAGAGCGAAGAATAAAAAAAGAATCGAATGAAAACGAAGTTAAAGAGGCAAATGGAAACACTGTTCAAATACCAGCGATGGTTTTCTGAAACCAATACAACCCATATCACACCGCTTTTGGTCCATAATGAAACCATTTAAAAAAAAATGTGATCCAGTATAAACTTGCCACTTTAGCTGCCCAAAACCACTCATATCGCGTTCTTTTGGAACGCTAATCACCTGTCGTGGAAATTACGCGATATCGTTGAGGGTCGTCCGATCTGGAGGCTGGTAGATCAAACGAAAATCGCGCAATGAGTTGCACGGGAGATAAGTCAAGGTATGGCCCATTTTTTTTATGATGAAAACCGCTCATTTAACAAATCTTGATGTGTGGGACCGTGGCGATGCATTAAAAAAAAATGTTGCGCTGGTGGTGAGTTTTAATGTAAGTGGGTTTTATTATAATGTCACAACAGAGGCTGTAATATATGATGCGCGAGGTATAAAGGTATGGAACAATTCTGTGGGCCCAAGTGTACTTACATGGTGTTTTTTCTTGAGTTTAATATATGGTCTGAAGGCAAGCTACAACACACGTCAATATATATGTTGAGCACGGAGTTATAGTTTGGGCTTAATGTAAAGTCGAGCCTTGATATAGATCGAATACACAGCAAAAGAAACCCATGTATATTTATGTTTGGAATGGTTAGCTAATCAAGGCAAAGGGTGCACCTTCGGAATATAAGTATAGTTAAATGCACGAGGGTGAACCTTTATGTGGATGAATTATGGTTACTGCAGTTGAGTATTGTTGTATTAAGAACTGGTTTCTTAACCAAGGTCAATCAGTTAACACAACAAATATATATATATATATATATACTATTTGATATGCGTTGAACGAGGATGTGGGCCCGAGCACATTAAGAGTTATATATAAAGTGAAATCCTTTGCAAATGAAATATGGGGTTTGTATAGCCTTCATAAAGGAAATGCCGCACATGAGGATTGAAATTTAAAATATTACAATGGTCCAAATTGTAATGTTCAAATGATTATTCGACTTTTATATGAATGGTATGATTGATATATAGCGGCGGACGCGGCTTATTTAACTCAAAGGTTCTGTGGTAAACCTATTAAAAGGGTTCATCTCTTTTTTAAAGTAAGGGTGAAGACCTTGGAATATGTGGGACCCTTTGTTCATCGCATTGATTTGTTGGAGGACGTGATTGAAATGTTGCGATCATGATAAAGAAGCAGACCTGATACATTATAAAAGGTGATTCTCATGTGTTTGAGTTCTGGCTTAAAGGGCATCGAAATGATTCGTTGCATCGGAGGAGAAACAGTGACGAACAAATTGAAATGTGCAATTGCGATTGAGCGATTGAAGAACAACCGTCGGATTTGCTGAAGGATGGATGACGGATATGAGTCACTTAATTACAATGGTGGGACCTTTGCTAATCGCATCGGCGGAAATCAAATAATCAAGGCTGAAGAGGAAAAAGATATTAACGCAAGTAAGTAAGTATATATATACTTTTATCAGTGAACAGTAATCCATCACATCGGAATAAAAAGGAGCAGTGGGACATACTATTTGAAGTTACGATTATGATTGATCGCATTAAAACAATCGCAAAGGAAGCAATCGCATCGGAGATTGGAAATCGCATTGGCGTAGCAGGGGTGTGAGTGGGTAAGGAATTATGAGTTGCAATTGCGATTGAAAATATAAAACAGGCGAAGTGTATATGTAATGTGGGCTCCATACAAAAAGAAATATTAATATACGTTTACTCCGAGTTTTTGACCAAAGCTGAAGAGTTAAAAGAAAACAAAGTGGCAAATATATATATGAAACAATATATATATATACATATTTATATCGGTGAATAGTGAATCATCGCATCAGAGTGAAAGTAGAGTATAGAAACATGCAATTGGAAGTTGCGATTGCGATTAATCGCAATCAGAAGTATTCAAGATATTATTCATCGCATCAGAGAATAGAGAAAGTTTGGCGAGTGGGCTTGAAAGGGAATTTTATGTATTAAAAGGGTTTATTATGATTATATCGCCAAGAGGCATTTGCGTTATATAAAAATGGAATTTATATGTATATATAAAGGAGTTACGCAATTGCTGTGAATAGCAGAGCAAGCAAAGACGAAAAAGGCAGAGACAGCCACAGAAAAGACAAACACACGGTGATCGAAAACTGAATGGGTTGATTTGTAATCCATATTGTAACTGAATGTAAATGTTTTTAATTAGTTTATATTGTTTGTGATGCACTGGAAAGTCTCTGTAGGAAACAAAACTCCACTGTAAAACTGAAATTTGTACAAATTTCTGTAAGTTTTTTGAATGAGCTAGACAAAGAAATGAGGAGGCAGAAGGCGAAGAGTCAGGGCTATTCACTTCGAATTCCCTGTGGAATATGAACAGTTATGAGGAAAACTGTATAAAGGATATCACATTGATATGCATAAAAAAAGTTAGAGAATATACAGAATGAAGAATTGAGGTAGAGAAGATAAGAAGAAGGAGGAGAAGAAAGAGATGCTGTGAAAATTCAGAGATGATATAAGACATATTTGAAGACTGGAGGACAACAAAAAAGAAGGTACAGAATAGAGCTAATATCCAAGGTAAATCAGAAAATGTTTTCTTTTGATAGAATGAGGAAGTTGGAGCTTCCCTATCAAGTTGTAGCTTGATAGATGTCATTTGTAGTTGACTGAGGTTGGAGCCTCCTGTAGGTTGGTGCCTGCAGAAAATTGATGGGAGTTGGAGCTTCCTTGCAAGTTGTAGCTTGCAGAATTGAGGTTGGAACCTCCTGTGGGTTGGTGCCTACAGAAAATCAGTTGTGAGAGGGATTTGGAGCATGCCTTTGCATCACAAAAATAATAATATGTGATTTTCTCCCGTTATGGGTTTCCACTTATATCTTCTATCTATGTGTGTGATGCCTATGTGTTGATATGGTCTAGTCAATCTGCTTAATACTTACTACTCTCATAATAAGTCTGCTTTCACATGATCTTAATACTTGCTGCTTACATATCAAGATTGTTCACATATAAAGTTGATTATGAAACTAAGTTGTAAATAAGCTTAACGAAAAGTTGAAACGTTCATGAATGTATTAAACTAATTCACCCCCACCCCCCTCTCAGTTTAACTAAGGGTTCAACACAACTAGCATCATACACTATTCTTAGCCCTATGGGCATGTCTTACATCAGTCAAAATTTCCATCGGATTCACCCCCTTCCACTTAGTATATGGGATCAGAATTGTGCTTCCCATTGAATTTTAGATCCCCACATTACAAATTACAGTCGAACTTATATTTGACACCTCTTCCATAGAACAAATAATTATAAAACTATAAAATTTTGATGAAAGTTAGCGAGAATATCTTTGGCATAACTAAGATGACAAGAAATTAACAGAAGCTTCCTTTTATTTCCATGTCACCCCTAGCTCATTCAATGAGGGGGATCTATTCCTCTGCTAAACCATAGAAAAAAGAGGCTTGGGACCAAGTAATTTTTAAAATTTATGGAAGGGATACTACATTGTAAAACAATGAATTCTTAAAGGAACATACATTTTGGAAGAGCTTAATGAAACATCTCTTAAAGACCCTGTCAATGGGATCAACCTCAAGAAATTCCATCCTTAAACACACACAAAGTGTTTCCTTATGATGATGATATGTACCATCATTTAATTTTCTATGATTTCCTCATCACTGATGTACCCTCAATTATATTAATATCTTGTATCACAGATGGATCAAACAATAGGTTACTAGTTGCGAAAGCTTGGGCCATCTACTCTCCTGATCAAAATAATGTCTTCATTGAGTCAACCAATAATAATCAAGCATAATATGATGTCATTATTTTCCTATTGGTTGATTCCTCCCATTTAGGTATCCATCATTTTCAAGTGTTCCTTGACTCATAGCTTGACTTTGCATACTTAAATCATACTTCTCAAATATGTGACCCTTGCATTTTTCGGAAATACCTACATACCTAGTTGTTAGTACATGGTTTTGATCATGCGACTTTATTTCATATTCCAAGGCATAAAAATCATGTCATCAGATGAATTGATAACCACATTCTAGACTACCAAGTGTTACATACAAACCATGTTCGAGATGCATAAAACATAAAAATGCATGATCCACCATAAAAATAATAAATGATATCATCAAGTAAACATCATGTTTTCCATTGATGACAATTGATGGCTTAAGAACTATTTCAAATAATCTACGAAGATTTTTTTCTTTAATAATGGATGGTTCAAGGATAAAACCCTAGTTTAATTAATAATCCTTAGTCTTTGAAAGATCAATCAAAGTTCTAATTTCCAACAATAATAGCATAAAATCTCTTTAAGGGTGTGTTGATGGTGCTCGATATGCAAAAATTCATGGGATCTCCTCGATATGAATTCCCAAATAGACCTCACACGATTTGGCATAGGATTCCCATAGGGAATAAAGGCTCAGTTTCCATATTCTTAAAGATTTGCCTCAAATATGATTGTCGGCAAGAGAGAGGGATGCATATGTACTTTTGAAAAGAAAGGGGGCGTGCTTGGTGAATGCCCAATTGCAAGTATTTCAAGTTTCTTCTACTGTGGGTGGAGAGAGATAAGTGAGCCTCTAAGAGAGAGGTAATAGTACCACCCAGAAAGAGTCACACATGAACCAAAGGATCCGGCTAACATCCAAAAAAATAGTCCACAAGGGATGCGATAGAAATTACAACTAACAATTGAGAAATATCTACCTAATATCCTACAGAATATTCCATGAGGATGGGACAACAACAAAAACCATTACAACACATTCTCAACAAGATAAGCACTAAAATAACCAAAATAGTTCAACTATCTTAGTACATGTGAAAGAAAACATGAAATACAAACATACAAAGAATAATCTTACAAGGATTCACAATCCGTGTATGAAGAATTTGTTGGCCTCAAAAGGATTATGTTATTAAGTAAAATTTCCAAGACTCATTTGTACAATGAACATCACTATCTCCAATAATGGAGTGTTGGAGCCGCTGCTTGCTCCATGAAAGAAATAGCTTATCTCTCTAATGCTTTGCTGGTGGATTAAAGGTGAAAATGTCCTTTGCTCATAAAATGAGGGAGTATATATAACCAAGGGTGACTCTTTGAATACCCTCGTGACTATTTGACTTCCCATGGATTTTAAACTTACATGACTCTTTACATTCATGTGTGTCCTTTGGACTTCCACTTTACAATACATTTTTATTACAATAGACATGATATACAATAATGATGTGGCATATGACCACTCCTGACATGACATGACATGAAACTAATGACATGGAATTATTGATGACATGGCAATGTCAAGCCACTGATGGTGTTGAAAGTTGAGTGTCTTCATGAAATATCTTTCCTTTTCTCCTCTGCATGCCTTGGTGATAAGGAGTCTTCAATGATCTCAAGTCTTGGATAGTGTTGGAAAACTAGTGTTCTTTTGCTCTCTTCTCAATCAATCATATTGTGAGATCATATGAAAGAGTGTCTTTGAGCATGCTTCCCTCCTTCTTCTCTTCCTTTATCATCTCACCATGACATGATAAAGTACCTATTCATACAATTCACTAATGACAAGATGATGTTAATCTAAAAACCCCCTAGCCTAAGATGCTGCATTTTGATCCATGAATTGAGCTCAAAAAAAGTGCCAAGATAGAAAAGGAGGCTAAGTGATTACAAATCTGTGTAGTTCAGGTAGGAAAGGGGAACCCCTGAGCATTGATATTACGTAGTTTGTAGTTCAAGCTGGGCTAGGGGACACGACTACATAGTTTACGAAGCCAGTGGGATAGGCTGTAAGGATGGGCACTGGGAGAACTTACTTCATAGTTATGGGTGATAAGGAAGGCCTAGGTGACTGCATAGTGGGAAGTTCCAGAGCTGAGGGGATGAACCTAAATCTTGAGTTTGTGAAGTGCACAATTGAAGCCAGGCTAGAGGCCATGACTATGCAATTCTAGAGGTCAAGGTCATGGATTGGTCACAAAAACTAAACAATGGAGTAGTCTTGGGAGTAAGGTACTTCACACTGTGCAGTTCCAAGAAGAAAGGTCACAAATTGAGGATTGAGACTATGAAATTTGCAACGCAGGGGGTGGGGCGATGCGGTGAAGCTAAGTTTCTCAGTCGGAAATTTTTCTGAAAAATGACTAAGTGTGGGATTGGTGAGATTGTTATGAACATTGATGAACTTTGACTGTGATCACATAATTATCATACCTTTAAGACTCAATCAACATAGATCATCCATGACATATAATAAAATAATGCTCCTCCATGTGACAACTTTTCAACCAGTTAAAACAAGTGTGACACCAAAGATATACTTTACGATGACCGTGACCACTCTTGTGCGATGGTGCTCAAAACTTTGGAAATGAGTGCGACATATACTTACAAGGTTAGAAAAACTCCTTTGCACAAAGGTGACCTCTTGGGACCACTAGAATAGGCTCATACATATAATATGACAAAAAACATGCCAAAAGAAGACACTTTTCTTATCTTGCAAAAGGGATCACAAAATTTTAAGAAAATCAATGAAATGAACCTCAAGGTTTGCGACAACAATGACCAAGACCAAGGAAGGATCCAAAATTTGGTATAGGCCAAAATTTTGGAGAGGGTTGTAGTAGCTACAAAACTTTGCGACACACTGGTATAATTTTAGCTTCTTTGTCTTAGTTAACTTCTTTTGTGCAGGGCCTTAGTTCTTTGGGGGGTATTGATTCATCACGCGGATCAATTTAGTTTCCCCACTTACCCCATTAATAGACTAAGTACCCCTCTTGCCATTTCGGTTTAACTTAACAAAGATTCAACTTTAACACAATGTTTCAAGTAGGGGAGGGTAGTGAAGCTCGTGAATTTAATATTTTCAGAGTATAAGTTTTTCATCTCTGTGTTGCTGTGCTGCCAGTAGGCCTGGTTAGTACCCTGACAGAGTCACTTCAGAAACACAAACATTTCTCCACTACCAGCAAGCCTAAATAGTACCCTGACATAGTTGCTTTCTTTACCTCTCTGTGTAGGAAGCCTTTCTCTTCTTTCGCCTTTATTTTTTATTTTTAAATAGGATTGTGTATTGGCACTTGTCAATTTTTGGCGAAAGATGGATCTTGACTTATTGAGAGAAGGAGAGGTTTTTCCTTCATAGAAGTATATAGGTTCCTCTGATTTAGTTTTTCTTGTTTAGATTTTACCCTTCTCCCTTTTACTGATTGGATAAGCATGAAAACACCAAAAAAAAGAACCAATTGTGGGCACAAGGTTTCTTGGATAGAAAAGAGTTCATGATTTTCCCAAAAATCTCCTTACAGATGGATCATAGTTTCCGTTAGAATTTCATTGGCCAAAAGACATAACCAATACAAGGGAGAGGGACCAAAGGTTAACCAAATGACGAAGTGTCACAAGGCTCCTTGGACTTCAGCCACACACAATCTCAAAAACCAACACATGGACAAGGAAAACAATTATTCACACGACAAAAGAAAACAAGAAACAAGGCAAACAACATGAACAAGAATTTAAAAAAAAAAAACTATGTACATAGTGTAGGGTACAACCCTTAATATTCATTGAAAATAGTGTTTGAGATCTTGGCCATTGACAAGGAGAGATTCAGTCTTCCCGTTAAGTGATTGAAGGTGATAGGTGTGTTGGCCAAGCTTCTCATGTACAGTGAACGATCAAATCCACATAGATTGAAAATTAGTGTCTTTTCCTTTGTCTTCATGCGATTTTTCCCATTTCAAGACTAATTCATCCACACTAAAGCTATTATTCTCTACCTACTTCTTTTTGAACCACCCCTTGATCCAAATTTGATGAAGTAAGAATTTTTCTTTGGCTTTCAGTATTTCTTCTTGTAGCTTATGAAGGGTGTCCATCCTATACTGTGCTAGCAAACATGGCTAGACTTGGGATTCTTGGGAGAGTTGGAGAGAAGGAAATTAGATGTGGGCGGGAGGATAGAATCTTTTCCGTATACCAGGAAGTAAGGGGAGGTGTTCAAGGAAGGCTTAGGCATGAATTAGTTAGCCCGTAGAGCATTTACGAAAGTAGAGTGTCAATTCCTCTGCTCACAGAATATGGTATTCTTAATGATACAGATCAAGTTATTATTCATGGATTCAGCAAGACCATTCCCATTAGGGTAGTATTTAGAAAAATTATTCAATACTATTCCATTTTCTAATGCAAATTCATAAAGCTTTAACGATGTGAAATACATTGCATTGTCAAAAACAAGTGAACAAGGAACACCAAATGTGTAAAAGTTGTTATGTTGCAAGAAGTTGATGAACTCCCGATCATTCACCTATTTGAGTGGAGCTACTTCTGTCCACCACGTGAAGTAATCTGTAGCAGTGAGAATGTAACAGTGCTTCTTTGATGAATGTGGAAATATTTAACCAATAATATCCAAGCCCCACTATTGAAATGATTCTTCGATTGCGATAGATTGTAGTGGGGTGACTGACCTATTGTTTCTGCTAGCACACTTTTTACTGACCGAACATTTGCGAACGTAAGTATGAGCATCTTTAAATAGTGTGGGCCTATAGAAACCGACCCACAACATTTTGTGTGCCATTGTGTGGCCTGAAAAGTGTCCTCGGGCTGGTCTGTCATAGATATCACACAATAAATTTTCTAAATATTGTTTGTCCAAATGTCTTAGCAATACTCCATTATGGTTATTTCTGAAAAGAACCCAATGCACCATCTGGTAAGATAATTCCTTAAGCCTTAGTGCCATCTTCTGTTGTGCAGAAAAATGGGAGGACACAGTGTCATGATCAAGGTATTTCCACACGTCCGCGTACCAAGGAATTGTGTTGGTAGTAGGGGAGGTTCATTTAATGGTTTACATCTCAATTTCTTGCTTCCATCCTAAAGGATATTCTTCTTCTTTTGAGTCCACTTCTTCTGCTACTAGTCGACAAGCACCATGGCCATTGATCGTGTGAACTAGTTTTATTTCTAGATAATATTCTTGCAAACAAGTTATCCAGTTTGCTCTCCTTTCACCCAAATGTTGTTGAACAAGTAGTGATCTAACCGTTGGGTGAAGAACAAAGATAATGAAATGTGTTGGCTTGAGGGGTCCTAACCCAGGTTCATAGTTTATGGATAAACCAACAAACCCTTAAACTATTAGCCCTTTTGGCAATGATCTGCTTGGGCAGACCAAAGTCTCACCCGAAGTAGTATGGGGGGGGTGCTGGAACCAGGTTTTCTCACCTTGAGAGATAATTTGATGAAGTGGCCCTCGACAAAACCCTAATTTATCTTCCAGAGATGTGTGCAGTGAATTTATAACAGAATTACAGATCTTCGCGTAATCATTAAAAAAATACATAGAAACACTTGTCTTACTTATCGCAGATAATAAATTTGAACCAGATCTTGATCTACTCACTATAATACTTAACGAGTGTTAATATTCATGCATAAATATATCACTTAGCTTTGCACATTCATCAATAAGTAACCAAATAGTGTGATCTCATCAAAGCATAAATAGTAAACATAAACAACAATTAGACACATAACAGAGATAATTCGCCAAAATTGTTCCTTTTATTAATCCTTTAGATCTGTCAATACATCATCTTTTCCTTCAAAAACCCTTACAGAACCCTTACAATCCCTTCCGCGTGCACAACCAGCAGAGTCCGCACACAACTAGGACTAGGTCTCTGTGCACATAGCCAGCAAGAGCCTCTTACCCAATCCCAAAACCCTTACAAACAGAAAATGTTATCAATATCTCTTATCACTTAGCTTCATTTAACTACTTTAGCTTAGAGAAATTCTATCTATTTATAATACGCCTAGCGTGTAGATACTATGGCCTCAAACCATGGTTTGAGACCCATAGTTTACATTTAAGCTTAAATATATCCAAAGTTGGGGCAAAAGGCTCTTTGATTACATTTGTGCAGCGCACACATACAAACATACAAAAAATATCATTAGAACTTGTGCCTCAAGGGACCTCACTCCAATAGGCCCCCAACAAAAACATATGACTCGTCCTGAGTCACTGAGGCATTGTTGGTGTCTCCTTGGTTTTGTCTCAGAGTGTCTTGAAAGAAGTGGGTGCTACGATGCGGATTTTTCAAACTGCTGTTCCTTGGTTCTGAGTGTGTTGCGCAGATTCTCCATGACCGGATCATTCTGGATAGAGGCCCAAATTTCCATGGCCTCAGCCAGAGACTGGTTGAACTAAGTGACTGCAGTGGTGATACTTTCTTAGGCCTGCTTCACCTCTACTGCTTTCTTTGCGTGAACCTCAGGCGGTGTCTCCGACTGTAGCTTGGTCTGAAGGTCCATGATTTGCTACTCATATTTGGCTCAAATGGTGTGAGATTCCACACGCGCATCCTTGATCACAGCAGCTAGTTCATCCAACTTCCTTATGGGTGCAGTGGTGGCCACGACCACTGGAATATCTTGGCATACTTGGTTGATATTTGCTTCCAGCGCAACACGCTGGGACTCTGCTTCTTGATATGTTGCTTCTGCCTTTCATTGTTGCTCATGCACTTGTGCAACCTTTTTCTGTGCATCCTTGGTTTTTGTTTGCGCGGTTAATTCTTGGTATTGCAAATGATCATCAATAACGGAGTGAATTAAATGGATCTTTCCTGCAGGAAACACAACAAATTTAATATGAACATCACATGTAATAGTAAATTGAGTGTGTTGGATCGCATCCATTTAGATTGCTGGAAGGGGGATAAGAACAAATTGCCCCTCCTCGGATGATGGTAATGCTATGTCCAAAGGTTGTGTGCTAGTAATAGGCACACTGGTCCGACTCGCTTGAAGCACACTTGCCTGGATCTGGCTTGCTTGCATTTTTAACTCTTGTAGGCCAACCTGTACAATCTCCAAGGTGAATTTATACTAGACATCCAACTCTGTCCATTGATCCTCTTACGCAATGGTCACAGTATTTGTGATCTCATTGATATCGTCCTCTGTCAGTGTTAGGATTTCCTGTATTGTTTGCTTCAAACCCTTATTCTTCTTTCGCAACCCAACTGCGGGATGTGCATTGCGCTTTGTGCTTTTTGATGTTTCTGCTTCACTTTCCTTAGGCACAGAGCCATTTTTTTTCTGGCACTATGGTGTCAACGGTTTCTCTTGTTGTGGTCAGTGTAGGATCCTTCTCATAGCGGGTGGTACTATTTTAGTAAAATTTTCAATGGCCTTCTTTTTTGATTTACCTGTGGGGTTGTGCAGCTGTGTTGGTGGAGTTAACCAAGCTAACGACCAGTCTGCTGTGACCTTGATAAAATCATCCCAAGTCACCAAGTAAGGAAAATCATACCAGACAACCTCCACAATGCCCTTTGCATGGATGTGGATATTGTGAAATGTAGCCTTAAAGTCAGCTACAATTTTGTACTACTCATAAAGAGTGGGAGTGGGGTGCGGCTTTAACTATACCACTTGGTATAAGCTTGCATCCTATAGGACCAAAAGATCTTGTTTCATTTTTCTCTCACTGGGTCAGAGGAGTGCCAGAGGGTTGTGTAGTGTGTAGCTTCGCACATGGGCTCTGTGAGTTCAATGAACTGGGTATCTTCAGGGGTTTTCCACCCAATCAGTGTGATTAAAAATAAGAGCCAAGCATATTGAAAGTGCTTGCCTTCCTCCTGGACTTCACACATGTTTTCAAGGAATTCCTTGCAGATATATGCCCACCAATTGTATAGGAATCATTTTTCACACCTTCTGGCGAGCACAATCACATGCACAAGAACTTCCTTTTGCCTACACTTGCGCATAATTTTTCAATCCAATATTACCATGCCAAAAAAAAATACTGGGTTGTTAATTTCTTCTACCACAAATCCTCAGGATTTGCGAGTAACATCGTACTTTTTATTTTTTTTGTTTACTAATGCTTTCTCCTACACTTTCCCTCCAAAATTGGCCATAGGGCTAGCCCCCTTGTTTGGAAATTCAATGATTTTGTGAATGAGTTATGCATCAATTGGGATGCTCTCTCCCAACCAGAGTGCATCATCATGCACCAACACTAACAATTGTCTCACGCAGATATCACTAATGGGGTTGCGCCCAAAATGAGGGATCTAAAACAGATTGAGGAGGTCTGCCTTGTGCAGACCTAACATTTCTCTCTTCAGTTCAAGGCACACTAGACCTCCTACATAGAGCACTGGATCAAGGTAAAGTTGGGGCACGAGCTTTGGAAATTTCTGAACATCTGCGATGTCCCAGTCATCGAATCACAGCTAAGGGTTGATTTTGGTGAGCATATCCCCCTCCATTGGAACGTTTTCTAGGATCAGGGACACTTGGATGCCTGCATGCACCTTATCCAATTCTTTTTCATTTTCACTGTAGGTTTGCGTGACGGAATATAACCAGTCAGTCATGAGAATGGTAACTACTTATACTATGTGATCATCCCGTTGTTTGATAGTTTTCGAGAGTTCATGCATGCATTTCTTCATCTTCTCTCCGACAGAATGGCGAGGTTTGGGGGTATTTTCTCCCAGGGAATTGCACGTCTCAGATGTTTGGCCCTTGTTTGATTTAAATAGCACAAGGGCCTCTACCACAGGCACCTCCTGAATAGCAGGGTCTTCTCCAGGTCTGGTGGCAGTCATTCTACTCTGAATCACGTATCCTAAACTCGCTTGGAACAGTGATTCCTCAAACAAGGGATCCAATCCTGACATAGATGCAGCAAAGTCAAAGACAAATAAAGAGCTTAGAGCATAAAAATCTCTTAGAACATAAAGAGACTATTGAGATCCCGTGCTTCATATTTATACTTGTGGCACATCTGAAATGAATCCTTAGGCATTAATTAGGTTCCATTACTGACAAAACGGTCCCAAATCTGGAAAAATCCCCTCATTAAATGCATCTTGGATGCTCCTAAAAATGGTAATAATTCTATCTTATCCAGTGTTACTATTCCAAAGGCTAGTTTTTGACACCTCTGCGCACCAGTTAATCCAATGGCACATATACTATGGGTGGCGCACCTTACTATGTAAGTAATCCATAGATAAACATAACCATTGACAAACCGTCCCCCCCAACACCAGCTTATTGACTAGGTAATTCAAAGCATATCGTGTAGTATCTGTCACATACATTAGTAACTACAAACTTCTCTAACATTCACCATCCCAACGAAATGTCGCACTTATTCGGAGTAATCTGGTCATGGGCATAGTTATTAATTCATACTTGGGAATGTGATTTCTCTAGTATCCCACAAGGCTTAGTATGAAGCGCATTTGTCTGAAATTTGAGGGGATGGAGGATCTTGTGAGCGCGTGTGGTTCCCTAAATTTGACGAGTGTCAAGTTTCGACAATGCACAGTCTCCCTTATCAGTGCATTAATGATCAAAGTTTCACTAATGATATCAACCCCATTTTCAATGCTAAAGGTGAGGATAAAACTATCTACTAGTGCAGACCAATCGCTAGTGCCTCTGCGCAGCTCAGTTTCCAAGTACAATTCAGTTGCACCTTTTCTAATGTATGAATAAACATGTGAACCCATTTAGGCCTTGGATCTACACCCCATACCTAATTCCACTTGGCCATATGTCTGCATGCACTATAATAAAAAAGGACATTGGTGAGGGTCATGCTTGTGATGGACCTTTAAGGTTCGTCACCAATGTCACATATGGTGACGGTCCTTAAAAAATCATCATTGTAAGTGTAAATAGTGATGGTCCTTTAAGGTTCATCACCAAAGCCATTTTCAATGACACTTTTTGTGAGGGTCGTTAAAGGCCCATCACTAATTCTCTCTTTGGTGACATTTCTAGCGACAAACTCTTAATGACCCTCACCAATGCTCTTTTTGTTGCTTTTGGTGACAGTAAAAAAAATTTCGTCATCATTGATAATTCCATTGAGTTTTTTATGATGCTATGTGCCTGTTAATAATTTTTTTGTCAAAATATAACAATTTAAGACCATTATTGGGGAGTATTTTTTATAATATGTCCAATGTCATAGTGGTTATAGTCAGTCAATTTGTTAAGAAGTAATTAGAGTGTATCATTTCCCTTAAGTAATGACTAGTCAAATAGAGTTTTCCTATGAGTCAACACATGATTCATATCTATTAAGTTTATTATCTAGAAAATCCCCTTTAGATAAAGTTCCACTAGTGTGTGTAGGAAATATATTATTTAATACTTAATAAAACTCTGTCAATTTTATTAATGAGAAATACCTACCACTGCTCAATAATTTGGGCACACCTTAAACTAATTCTTTGGCACACACAAACATTTTTTAGCACCTCACATGTCTTGGAACATCTTTGTACCTAGAACATATTGTCATGACACTGACGCCAAAGCACATGGTGGCATGTGCTAACACAACATAGAACTCTCCTAACATGTGTTGTCATGCATGTAGTCCCTAGCATGCTCTATAACACCTTGGTTGCATGCATTGACATACATTAGCACTTGGCACACAATGCCACTTGGCATGTATTGGCATATTATTAGTGTGCCTAGCATGCCCCTTTTGAAAAAGATAAATTCTTAACTTATTAACCTTGTTATGTGTTCATTTCCTTGCATTTTAGCTTGGTTCTTCCTTCTTTTGCCTTGACACTCCTTGACACATATTGACATACCTTGGCACCTTGCACATCCTTAGCACCTGGCATGTATCGACATATCTTAGCACTATTTGGCACATATAATTATCACACCCTAGAACTCCCTAGCACACTTTGGCACTTCTTTACATTCATTGAAATTCCCTAGCATGCCTTACCAATTTTTAGCATACTTTGTCACTCCCTCCTTGGCATTACAACTAGCACTCATTAACACTAGTCCCTATCACACGTTCCTCATATTCATTAAATTCCATTAATTTTTACATATGTATCCCTTAATTTTTTTACCTAGTACTCCTTAACACTCCTCAACATCCATTAGCACTCTCTAGCACACCTTATCACTCTTCAACATGCCCCTCCACTTCATAGCATGCATAACGCTCCCTGACACATATTTTCGCTTGGCACGTGTTGGCACTTGGAAAGTCTTAGCATGTATGGAATACATTGAGATGCCTTGGTATGATTTGGCATGGTTTAATATTAAATTTGTTTGAGATCAATTGTTGGAAAGTAGATGAGAAGCAACAAAGGAAGACTTGGCACCTAGAATGCACTAAGACTTTGCACTTGGCACCTATTGGAACCTAGTGTTGGTGTGCCTAGCATGCCCCTCTTGGAGAAGGTAAATTGATGACTTATTAACCCTATTATGTGTTCATTTCATTGTATTTTAACTTGTTTCTCCCTTTTTTTTCCTTGACATTCCCTGGCACGCATTGACACACCCTTACACATATTGGTATGCCTTATCCCTTGGAACATATTAGCATGTTTGACATGTCTTTGCACTATATAACACATATTAGCATTACCTAGCACGCTTTGGCACTCATGTCCTCATAGCTAGCCTTTACATTTTTTCATGACTTGGGAACCCAATCAATTCCTTGGCTACTGCAGTTCATGTGACAACATTGGCTTGCTTCAACTGCAACAACTTGACAAATTTCACCTACTACAAGCAGTTTGTGCCTTGTTCACCTAATAACTTCCTATAACTCATTTTATGCCACTCATGTCAAAGCTCAACTTGTCCCACTTAAATATTTACCAAGACAAGGATCCCATGATCTATCCATGGCCATAAAGAAACTAAGCAACATAGCTTACACAGGCAATATTTCACATGTATGCTTAGTTCATATAAACAATAGAACATTACTAGGAGTTTGCAAGAACCACAAGATGCACAAGGCACACAAGATATAAGCTTACACAAGTTGAGTGCCCAAAAACTTATACACAACAATGTACAATATGCAATTATCTAGAATAGTTTAAAACATGAGCATGTAGCCAAAGTGTGCCGCATCTCATATCAAAAAATTAGCTAAAGGAAAAACAATGTTGTGCCTAGCACAAAATGATATCCCTTTGTCTAAAACTACTATGTCAAGCCCCGTATAACCACCGTAGGATTTCCTCCTGTAAATCCCATTCTAAACATATACTAACATACTTCGTCCTTAGCATACTTGAATTCGCTAACAGTCCTTGGCACACACTCTTATTTGTTCCTTTCCATGAATTTTGACCTAGTTATCCCTTGATATGCCCCAACACTCCCTAACACTCTAGTTCAGCATGCATTGAAATTGTTCGACATGTGTTAGCATGCCTTTTCATTCCTTTGCATGCCCCGACCCTCCCTAGCCATCATTCCCTCAAAAATACCCTTACTTAATTTTCAACTTGGGAACCCAACCAAGCCTTCGCTTGACTACAAGAGATTGACCAAGTTACAGTTACTACAACTAGAATATGTTGTTGAATTTTGTAGCTTGGGAGGTACTCCACAAGCCTAGTGACATGGTTTTGTGTGAGTTTGGTTACAAAATGATTTGTGGGAAAAGAAGCCAAGAAAAGGGATTTTGGACCCAAGATGGAGCTTAAAATATAAAATAAAATAAAAAAGGAAAATTAATATTTCCTAAGGTCTAAGAGGATAAAACCCGTAATTTATATAGGGTTCCTAATAGGTCTATAAAAACTATTTAAGGAGTCCTTATGATGAAGGACATAACATCAAGTGAGAAGGAGTTCATTTTATAAATGGGGCGAAGAGAGATGTAGTTCTAAAGAGGCCATGATCATTAGCATGTCTAGCATTCATTAAGATGCCTCGGTATGCTTTGGCATGGTCTAGTACTAAAGTTATTTGAGATCAATTATTGGAAAGTAAAAGAGAAGTAACAGAGGATGATTTAGCACTTAGAATGCTCTAATACTTTTCACTTGACACTTATTTCCACCTAGTGTTGGTGTGCATAGCATGCTCCTATTGGAAAATGTAAATTGATGACTTATTAACCCTACGATGTGTTCATTTCCTTGTATTTTAACCTTTTTCTCATTTTTGTTGCCTTGATATTCCTTGGCATGTATTTTCACACCCTTGCATGTCTTGGAATGCCTTAGCACTTGACACATCATGGCATATTTGACATGCCTTCGAACTATCTAGCACATGTTAGCATTCCCTAGCATGCCTTGGAACTCATGCCCTCACAACTAGCCTAACATTTTTTCACAACTTCAGAACCCAATCAAGTCCTTAGCTACTGTAGTTCATGTGACATTGGTCTGCTTCAGCCGTAACAACTTAATCAATTGCACCTATTATAAGTAGATTGTGCATTCTTCACCTAAGAACTACCTATACCTCATCTTAGGCCACTCATGTCCAAGTTGAACTTTTCCCACTTAATAAATTACCAAGACAAGGATGACATCTAGCCATGGCCATAAAAAAACTAAGCAACATAGCTTGCATAGGCAATATTTCACATGTATGTCCAGTTCATATAAACAGTAGAGCATTAGCTAAGAGTTTGCAAGAACCACAAGATATACAAGACACACAAGATATAATTCGGCACAAGTCAAGTGCCCCAACACTTATACACAACAATTTACAATATGAAATTGTCTAAAATAGTTTAAAACATGAGCATTCGGCCAAAGTGTGCCACATGTCATATAAAAATAATAGATAAAGGAAAAATAGTGTTGTGTCCAACACAAAGTCTCCCTTTGTTTAAAACTACTTTGTTAATCTCGTTATCACAATCGTAGGCTTACCTCTTGAAAATCCTATTATGAAATTATTCTAACACACTTCATCGTTGGCACACTTTAATTCACTGACACTCCCTGGCACACACTTTGATTTGTTCATTTCCATGAATCTTGATCCAGTTCTCCCTTGTGATGCCTCGAGACTCCTTAACGCTCCTAAACATGCATTGACATTTTCCAACATGTCTTGGCACGGATTTTAATTCCTTGGAATTCCCTAACCCTTCCTATTTATCATGCCCTCACAACTACCCTTACTTAGTTTTCAACTTGGGAACCCAACCAAGCCCTCACTTGAATATAGGAGCATGACCAAGTTACAATTACTACAACTAGACTATGTTCTTGAATTGTGTAGCTTGGGAGGTACTCCACAAGCCTAGTGAGATGGGTTTGTGTGAGTTTGGCCAAAAAAGGCTTTGTGGGAAAATAACCCAATTGAAGGATATTTGGACCCGATATGGGGTTTAAAATCTAAAACAAAATAAAAAACAAAAAATAATATTTCCTAAGGTATAAGTAAATAAATTTTGTAAGTTCTAGAGCATTCTTAAGAGGCATAGGTAGGAAAATATATTTAAGGAGGCCTTAGTATGAAGGCAAGAACATCAAGTGAGAAGGAGCTCATTTGATCAAGGAGGCCTAGAGAGATTTAGTCCTAAAGTAGGTTGAGTTAGAGGGTTTAGTAAGCATTGCTAAAGGGAGGCCATGATCATCCACTAAGAGTAAGATCATCATGTGAGGGTTCACAAGAATTTCACATACCTTAATGGGTTCGATATAGGAAGTAGGATGGAATGTTGTTGGTTCTCTTATGGAAGATCAAACTCAAGAGAGGTGACTCATGATAATTTGGGCATGTGATTTAAGTGGTGTTTCTGTGTGAAGGCTGCATCAAATTTTGAAATAGTAGAGAGGGTTGAGACCCTACCTTCTATTGGTTACTAGGTTGCAAGGTCTGTGATAAAGAACAACACAAATGGAGGAGGGTCTACACTAGAATTTAGGTCCAAAATAGAATTAGTCGCAGGTGTAATATTTACTGAGGTAACCGTAGTTTGAGGGTCATGGAAATCTAAAGTTTAGGTCAAGATTCAGTCAAAGAAATGACCAGAATCTATGGATCCATATGAGCTACGCTAAGTCTCTTATGGAGCAGAAGAAATGTGCCATATGAGGAATGGATTGACATGAAGAGGAGTTGATTTTGTTGGACTGTCCATAGAGTTTTGGACAGAGATCTAAAGAAACCTATAAACAGTTAGTCAATGGAATGTTAATAGATGATTTGTGAACCTAGTTCAGTCATCTACAAATCATTAGAGGGATGATAAGATGAGTAGTTCATATTTTTTCATAGATTCGACAACAAAGAAATTGGTACACAAGAATAATGATTCTGAGAGGACTCAAATCACTATTAGATGGCATATTTGAAGAGCCCTAGATGAGGGCCGTGTTGTGGGCACTAGATTAGTAAAGGAATTTACTATGTTTGGGAAATTTGATGGAATTCGAAGAAAAATTGGAGCATTGTTAGGCGACTGTCAAAGAAGAGCTCTAAGTCCTGTAATTGTGAAAGAAAAAAATACTGGTAGAAGGGTAGGTGTATTGGGCCTAAGGACATGCAAACTTTTAACGACTAAATTAGAAGTCAAGTGGGCTAGCCAACTAGCCCTAGTTCACTATATTATAGAGGATTGTGTCATTGAGAAGAAGCGAAACCTCCATATCCCTATACTTGTCATCTTGTAGTAGCAGTATGGAAAAAGTGGGCAGACCAAAGAGTTGTTCACAATGGAGTTGTGAACAATCAATCGAAAACCTAAGTGTTGGAGACCTTAAAGGGAAAAATAGGTAGACAGAGGGCAAAGTTTTTTGAGCCAAGTTTGGTAACATAAAGGAGTTGAGTTCATTGATAGAGGTAGATTTAGGAGTTGCATAATGGGAGGCAAGAATACCTACCAAATGTGTTCAAGACACGTGGATTGAAAGGGATATGTGTGGCCACCATAAAAAAGTGGGTCAAGTGTTATCTTGTTCAAGGTAGATTGGTTGTCAAAGGACTAACACCAAGCCCTAGTTGTATTCCTTGTATTAGTGTGATTGTAAAGGGCCATCATCCCTGGTACAAGAGATCTAGCATATTCTATTATCATTTGTAATTTAATGAAGAATGATTTTAAAATTTTAAAAATTTTCATGTGCACTAGTTGATTCCGTGATGTGTTTAGATTTAGTTGTGCAAAGTAGATGCGTTGCGGCACTGAGTGTGTTTGCATCAAATATTATAAGACCAAACCAAGATTCTCATGTGTCATGGAAATTCAACATATGCCTTGTTCACCTAAGAACTACATGTAACTCATATTAGACTACTCGTGTCCAATATCAATTGATCCCACTTAACAAGTTACCAATACAAGGCTCATCACATCCAAATGTGGTCATAAAACAACTAAGCAACATAGTTTACATATTGACATGCCATAAAACCTGACATGTCTTAAATGCCTTGGCATTATGTGGCATGTATTAACATCCCCTACATTCCTTGACATGATTTTACAATCCCTAACACACTCTAGCACTTCTTGGCACACCTTTCTAGTTTAACATACCTCGGCATTGCCTAGCATATAACATTGTCACTCCCTCCTTAACACACCTATAACTCATTGACACTCCCTATCACACACTCTTATGCATTAATTTCCAGGCATTTTGATCCAGTGATTCCTTGTGTTTACCTGGCACTCCCTGACACTCCCTAGCACACATTGGCACACCCTAACACCTGGCACATCTTGGAATTCTGCCCTAGGTCTCTATCATTCCTTGTCACTACCTAGCATACCTTTTCCCTCTCTCCTTAGCACACCTAGATCTCATTTAAACTCCCAATCACAAAATATTATTCATTCATTTCCATGCATTTTTACATAGTTATCCCTTGTGCTTCCATAGCATTCCTTGACACTCCTTGGCACATGTTGGTACATCTTAACACCTAGGGCATATTGGCATGTTGGCTTGGCCTCTAGCATGCCTTAACACTGCATAGCATACCTTGTCACTCTCTCCTTAGCACACCTGGAAGTCACTGACACTTCAAAACACAAACTCTTATTTTTTCATTTCCATGCATTTTGACGTATTTCTCCCTTGTGTTTCCATGGCACTCCTAGTTAACACTTCCTTGCATGCGTTTGCACATATTCTTTGCATGCCTCCCTAGCACTCCATCATTCCTTAGCACTGCCAAGCATGCCTTGTCACTCCTCCTTATCACACTTGGAACTCATTTAAACTCCTTTCCACACACTCTTATTCATTCATTTTCATGAATTATGACATAGTGCTCCCTTGTGTTTCTCTAGCACTCCCTAACACTCCTTGGCACACATTGGCCCACCCTAGAATTTGGAACATCTTAGCATGATTTCCTAGCACTCTATCATTCCTTGGAATTTCCTAGCATACCTTGTCACTCCCTCCTTAACACACCTATAACTTTCTAACACTCCTTATCACACACTCTTATTCATTCATTTCCATGCAATTGAAACTAGTTCTCCATTCTATTTCCCTGGCACTCCCTAGCATGCATCAGTGCCAAGCCCGAGCACCTAGCACAAATTGGAATTTCTAACATGCCTTGGAAATTTCTAGCATGTGTTAGCACTTCATGGGATTCCCTGAACACCTTGGCACTCCCTAGTTGTCATGCCCTCCTAAATAACCTTACTTTTTTTGTGACTTGGGAACCCAACCAAGTCAATGAAAAAATAATGTTGTGTCTATCAAAAAGTATCCCTTTGTCTAAAATTGCTTCGTTCATCCCCTTATCGCAATCATAGGCTTGCCTCCTTAAATTCATATTATGAAAGTCTACTAACACACTTCGTCCATGGGACACCTGGAATTCACTGACACTCCCTAACAAACACTCTTATTCATTCGTTTCCATGCATTTTTTACTAGTTCTCCCTTGTGATGCCTTAACACTCCCAAACACTCCTCGTAATGCATTAACACTAACTAGAATGTGTTAGCACACATTTTAATTCATTGGGACACCCTAGCACTCCTTAACTATCATGTCCTCATAACTACCCTTATTTTGTTTTAGACATGGGAACCCAACCAAGTCCTGCCTTGACTACAACAACTTAACCAAGTTTCATTTACTACAACTAGACTATGCCTTGTTCACCTAAGAATGGCTTATTACTAATCCTAGGTTACTCATGGCCAATATTAATGCATACCACTTAACAAGTTACCAAGTCAAGGCCCACGTCCAATCATGACCATAAAACAACTGAGCAACATAGTTTACATCTTGACATGCATAACACCTGGAGCATCTAACAAACCCTTAGCACTAAGTGGCACGTGTTATCATCCCTTGCATTCCTTGAAATTCTTTGGAACTCCCTAACACACACTACCATTGCCTGATATTCCCTAGAACTCTATCATGCCTTGGCATTGCCTAGCATATAACAACCTTGTCATTCCCTAATTAGCACAGTTGGAACTCGCTAACAATCCCTATCACACACTCTATATTTTTTCATTTCCATGAATTTTGAAGTATTTATCCCTTATGTTTTCGTGGCACTCCCTAACAATTCCTGACACACATTTTCAGACCCTGGAACTTGGCACATCTTGGCATGTTGTCCTAGAAATATAACATTCCTTGGCACTACCTAACATACATTGTCACTCCCTACTTAGCACACCTAGAATTTGCTAAAAATACCTGTCACACACTCTTATTCATTCATTTCCATGCATTTGAAACTATTTCTCCCTTGTTTTTCCCTGGCACTCCATAACACTCCTTGACATGCATTGGCACACCCTAGCACTTGGCAAATCTTGGAATGTTTCCCTAGCCTCTAGAATACCTTAGCACTGCATAGCATACCTTGTCACTCCCTCCTTAGCACACCTGGAACTCAATGACACTTCCTGTCACAATCTCTTAATTGTTCATTTGCATGCATTATTTTCACCTAGTGCTCCTTTGTGTGTCCCTAGGACTCCCTAACAATTCCTATCATTTTTTGGCACACCCCCTGGCACTTGGCACATATTGGCCACATGTCACTCTGGCACACTAGCATGACTTAACACCGCCTAACATAACATGTCTCTCCATCCTTAGCATACTTGTAACTCGCTGACATTCCTTGTCACACACCCCTGCTTTTTGAGGCTGTGACTCAACAACTGGTCACAACTAGCTAGAGGTCACACCTCCTAGTTGTTACTTGAGGGTGCAACTCAATGACTGATCCATAGAATTGGCGATGAATTAAATGCCATTGATGTAAGTCTCGATTGGCTTCAACTATAATGTGCAAGGCAGTCTTACGCATCAAATTCATTTGGCCAGTTCAACATTCCTGAAATAGTGACTGGATCACCTCCTTTTATATTATCCTTGAAACACTAATGAGATATTTTCTAGAACTGGGTGATCCACATAAGAAAGTAGCATTTTGCAAATATGTCATAGATCTTCGAGGGCCACCTTCAAAGATAAACTCAATGTTCTCAAGGCATCAAAATGAAAATGAATTTCTTCCCTTTTACACAAATGAAATATTCAATCATTTACACATATGGAAGCAAGTAACTTGATAATCTTGCCAACAAATTTGCAAAGAAAACCTTATAACTTGGTGTATACCCCCCCCCCATCGCAGGACATAAGGAATCATGGGAATTACTCTAGTAGAACGTGCCTCATCTGAAAGATGATTTAGACAGGTGGACACAGATAACTATTGTTCACCTTTCCAGAGTGCATTGTGACCACTGCAACGCTGCTTGCATTAAGATTAAATATTTTGATTCATATTTAGGCTTAAAAATCTTGTGTGCAATCGTAAATTCATTTCCCGCAACTTGAATTCTACAATGCATTGGTTGCATCCACAAATGAAGAGGTTGTATGGTCGCACCATTCACACTGGTTGCTGGCTTACTCCAAATAATATTCTGCGACTTAGAAACCTAGGTGGGAGTGCGACTCTCTGGAATTCAGAGAGTTGCAACATGGATTGGTCTCACTTCTGAGCTTGTCCTTGGAGCTCTGAGACACAACTCCATGACCTATGCAGTGATCACAAGTGGGAGATGCAGTTAGTATCAGTTCTAAAGGGTAGCATGGGTCACACGAAGCTCTGGCCTGCATTGCTATAGGATCGCTCGAAGATATTTTCTCACAGTTGTAACTTATGTGTTCAGAATCTCCAACATCTCAATGAGATGAATTAGACTTTACACTGTGAGGAATGACCGACATCCCAATCTTGGTCTAGACGTAGAAGAAACAATAATAAGTTGATTCCTTGTGCCACTGTATTCTAATGATGCCCATGGAAACTATCAAAGGGACTGCTTAAATGGTGCCATCCAATGCTTAATATTGGTGATTTTAAGAGATGGCCACTACTTCTCCTACCTCGGCTTCTTCGACTAGTTGAATATAACGAATATATATATAACTAAAGGCCATGTGAACCAGAGGGAAAAGACTCGTGGTTAAAGTATCATCCCAGGTTTTCAATGTGTTTTCGTTTCTGTAAATGAGTGGTTTATCAAAAACCTTCACGTGCCTCGCGTTATACATAGAATAAATATATTTTTTTAATTTTCTTCCACTACCACTACTTTCGCACCCAAATCACCAAAGGAATTCAACTTGCTAGGATTTTTAATAGTGAACAGTTGATCCTTGTAGATACCTCGGCATTCTAAGCATTATAAGAATCCAAACAGACTTGCATTTCACCCAAGTGGACATTACTACTAACACCTATGTAGTCCTTTTGGAGCCTTAGAATCATATTTTAGAAGCCAACGTCCACTCCCAGAAGATCGTTTTTCTTAATGTCTTCGTTTATCTGTGGCTTCGCTTGCATCTTAATAACACATTGCCATCATTAAAATGTCCTTCTTATGAGATGTTAATAATATACATACATACATGTTGTATTCACATGGCATCTGGCTTGTATATAAATGTTCATATCGCCCAAAAGAAAAGCGTAGCTCATCCTATCTCTCTCTCTCTTGTAATGATCAGAACTTGTTAACTCCATTTACCATTTGATTTTTAATATGCTCTACTTTGGAGTGCACATTCGTGTTGTGGTGACCACCAAGCTTTTGAACAATAGTTCTTTACATGCAACCTTTGGATGCAATTGTGATGATCCTCGCATGTTCATCCAATAAAGCCAAAACTCCAAACATGAGCCACTTTACTTAAACGCCCGCCAAACCCTGAAGCTAATATTTATTATTTAAATAAATATTCTTCCTAAGTGGCTCCTTCTCACAATATCATTTGATTTCATGCTTATTAATATGTAGCCAAGGTGACTCCATATAAAGATCAATTTTTCACTTGTCATGCTTGAAAATTTGACCCGATAAGTTGAGTCTTCGATTGCTCGTTTAAAGTTTTCTTTACACGTACCATACCATGTCGGGGAATGCCCTCCTTAATGCAGAAAACCAAGTCTATTTTGGTAGCCAAAATAGTTGCAAGAACAAATGGAGTTGGTACATAAATGAGTGATGCATTTGCCTTTGCTTTAGTCATCGCTTCTGCAGCTGTATTAAAATACTGGAAGACTCAAGTGTTTTGTTTCTCATAGACTCACATGTTCACCCTTACCCAATGCTTTCTCAATGACCAACGTCTTTGTGCTTTCTAAATTTTCATGTGAGGCCTAGTTGGGTGGTGCTCCTTTCATCGTTTGGGGTGATGCTTTCAACGAAAACCCTGGGTTGGGTTATCCATGTGCACTCACACCAACCTCATGAGAAGAAGTGACCAAATACACATATTGTCAAGAGCCCTGTTGTATGTATACCACCGTGTCTTTATTCATTTTGAATTGGTGTTCCCCCCTTAGTGGTTTAAGAAAAGACCCGCGATGCATCATTACAAGAAGGCATGAGCCACAACATAAAACAATATGAATACTAATACAAATAGTAAGTCCCTTTATGGCTCTAGGGTATCACTATCCAAATTTGTTTCACATTCGAAATATAAAGATGTGGTTATCAACCAAATATCAAAATTTCAGGCATGCATTAAGGACTTCAGCAAGCATGATCAAGTTATCCTCAACTTAAGTATATCTTGCGATGATTGCACTAGAGACTTTTAGGTGGTTTTGTAAACCATTATGACTTGAATGTTCATACATTCCTTCTAACCCTAATGAAATGAGGACTAATGCTATATGAGGTACCTTGTAAACCCTGATGCATATGAGTGATTTAGTTTAAGATAAGATGAGAAGGTGAAGATGATAAGCACCGTTGAGAGTAAGGATTAATTCACTGCAGGGTTGTATCTTCAATCTCCAATGCCTAAGGTTTCAGGGATTCCAGGGAAAATATATAATTCTCTCAAACCATAATGCACATGATGATGCATATGACTAGTCAAGGGCTTAGGGAAAGATGTTGTGCAATAAACCTCACCATGGTGTCGTGTGATGTCGATGAGACTGTGCCCTTAGAGGTGTAGGTTAAAAACAGAAGGGGGTAATTTTCTTGCCAAATTAGGGTTTCTACCAAACCCTAGTATATTCAACATAAGGGGAGCCAAAAATTAAATCCTGCTTGTCCACGTGCAGTGCTTCTATTGGTTGCGATACATACTAGGGAAAGATAAGTTTTGAATTCAGTAGAGTCTCTTGGCACGTCACCGAAGTGACACATCTTCAAAACCCTAATGTAGTCATAAGGTCAACATTTGAGGCAACACATGATGTGTGGCAGCAACATGTAAAGTGTGAATGGGGACAACATCAGAGTTTGACAAAAAAGGGGAGAGGAGAGTAATCAGTTAAGAGTCTCATAAAAACCATAATGGGTTGAATGAGCAAAACGGGAGAACCCAAACTTTGAATATGCCCAAAATTTTGGGTGGTGTTGTAGTAGCTACAACACTCTCATAATGCTAAATCTAGGCAATTGGCCTCATTATGATAGGTGGAAGCTTAGTCCAAAAATAATAATAACTATAAAACCTTAAGAAAAGGCATTTTTCATACCTTTTTATATCTTTATTAAAACAAGAAAAAACCACATAAATTTAATTTTGAGTCTTTTAACTTAAAGATTACCACATAAATAACTATAACTACTAATTAATTATGTTTATAAGTTTTACATATTAAATGATTTATATGCCACTTAATATGTTATTTATTTATATTGAATTTTTAATTTAATACTATATATATATATATATATATATATATATATATATATATATATTATTCACATTTAATTTTTAATTTTAATTTTAATTTTATACTAATTCCAATTCCCACCTCCAAAAATTGTGCCCTTTCACCCTTGCTCTTAGTTGACGATTCAATTTGAATACTTCTAAGGAAGCGAACGATTCTATTTTTAATTTTTTGATAATTTTTTATTCCTGCCTGCAAAAAAATCCAGGAGCAAGAGCAAGTGGAACCTTGAGGTGGGAATTCTGCTGGATTTTGAAGAAGGATGCTCTACTCAGCTGGTTGATGCCCTAGTTGTGGAGATGCACGCGGGATTGTGGAGATGAAAGCGGGATTGGTCTGAGAGGTAGTAATCTTAAGATGCTGATCACCTTGGTTGACAGCCTGTCCACCAGGTATTTCAAAAATGAACATCCAGAAATTACAAAGTTGAATCTTTTTCTATTTTCTGATTGCGTTTAGCTTATGAAAACCCCATATTTTAATGCCTTGGAAGAAAATTCATTGAGCTTGTTTTATTTAGATTTATTAAATTTGAGTTGTATGTTGCATTTACGGTAGTCTCTAACGTATTTTTTTGATCTAGATCCCATATTTGATGTGTCTGTGTCATGTCAGCTTATTGAAGAGATATTTAAACTCCCGAGGCCTTTGAGAAACCCAAAATGTGAAGGAACTATACCGCTTAGCGTATTGTTTGACAATTCGATGAAACCCTCAGATAAATAAAGAAGTTGAAGTTGAAAATTTTGTTTGTTGAAGTTGAAAATTTTGTTCCTGGCCCTTTAAATTGAACATAGAACATAACATCAGTCTTGTGTGAGCTACTGAAACCATTAGCAGAAAACGCATCAAAACTTCCCCATAGAGTTTCATCCCGAGAGCCTGCCTCTGATGGATCGGTAGCAAACAACACATCAAACTTTTCCCCATAGAGTTTCATCCTGAGAGCCGAGCCTGCCTCTAATGGATTGGGTGTAGTATAGAGAGCTTGCAATTCAGACACTTGGGTGGGAATCTCTCCATAAAAAAATTATTGGAGAAACTGAGCATGTGAAAATCCTTGAATTTCTAGATCCATTCTGGAAGAAACCCTGTCAGCTAGTTATGTTCCGAATGATAACAAGTGCAAACTCTGTATGCCCTTACAACTTGTAGGTATTGTAAAAATTAAATGATTCTGGCCCAAGGTAAGCTACTTAGATTTCCAAATGAGGCTAGAACAGTTCCTGTGAGGTAGTTAGCTAACAGAGACAATACCAAAAGGTTTTTCATCAATCCAATCTTAGGAGGGATTTTTCCTTCCAATAAATTCTCTGGAAAATGTACTATCAAATAATAAAGATGCTTGCATTACCAGGTTCCATGTAACCTATGGAGCCTCTCAACGTGGTTGAAATCATGTTGTCGTGAAGCTGTGGATCGATTAACTGTTCAATTCCAAAATCATTGATTTGTGCCTCAAACTTTTCATCAAGAAGAATATTGTTGGGATTAATATCACAGTGGAAAATATTCCCTATTCCACATTCTTCGTGTAAATACACCAGTGCCTCTAAAATGCCCATAGAAATTATGAGCCTTGTCACCCAATATATTTGAGTAGAGTTATCATGTAAATGCATGTCTAAACTACCATTGGGCATGAATTGTAGTATAACAATTTTGACATTCCAATTGGAAATTACACCCATAATTTTCACAAGGTTCTGGTGCCTAATTTTACCCAGTGTCTTGCACTCTGCCATAAAATAGATTTGGGCCTCTACTTCTAATTCAACTTTGAGCTTCTTGATTGCCACTGCCATCCCAAACAAGCTTCCCTTTGTACACTTTACACAATTACACCAACACAAATCAGGCATAGAAACATGAATATGCTTGAGGCACCACTGCCGATGGTATTTCTCACGCTGTATCCTTCTATGATCTTATATACATCCTTCTTGCTCACCTTCAAGAGAGACTCTTCAAAGCAACACATCTCCAAATTTCCAGAATTAGAAGGGGCAGAATGCCGCATCCAACAAATGGAAACCCCCACGATGATGAAGAATATTGTGAATATTGTTCTATTGATCCTCACTCTGGACTTAGACTTAGACTGAAAGAGGATATAGGATAATGGCGACGTACCTATGGGAATGGAGCTAGAGAGATTGTTATAAGAGAGATTCAAAATTTCTAGGGAGTTTATCTTGATGAGCTTATGTAGGATTCGACCATCCAACACATTCCTTGATAAATAAAGTGATCCTAAAATGGGAAGATTCCAAAGATCTGGGGGAATATGTCCTATCAACTTATTGTTGGAGATATTTAAACTCCCGAGGCCTTTAATCAATCCAAACTCTGAAGGAATTTTACCTCCTAGCCTATTGTTTAGCCTATTGTTTGACAAGTCAATGAAATGCTCAAATAAATAAATAAGTTGCAAATTTTGTTCGTGGCCCTTCAAATTGAGCATAGCATCAGTCTTGCCGGAGCTATTGAAAGCATTAGCAGACAATGAATCAAAAATTTCAGACAGAGTTTCATCTTGACAGCCTGCCTCTAATGGATTAGGTGTAGTCCACAACATAGTTACCAAGTTTGAATTCGAATTTAGATTTGAATTCGAAAAAAATAGATCCTTTAAAAATCAACATGGCAAAAATTTGGGAGTATACATCTTATAAATATTCAATTTTTCTTTTTTTGAGAACTAGAAAGGAAAACTCATGAAAATAATCAAGTCTCCAACATTGCTCTATATTGCTTAAAATGTTTAAAAATGAATACGGGAAAAATTGGAGTATACATCTTATAAATATTCAATTTTTCTTTTAAAAGAAATAAAAAGGAAAACCCACCAAGTCTCCAACATTGCTCCATATTTCTTAAAATGTTATGGACATTTTTAATTTAAAATAGTCCAAAAATACTAAAAAACAGAATGTATCAAATTTATTATTAAATATTCATAAACAAAAATATAATGTAAATTTTGTAATTTACAATATAAAATCTCAAAGATATAGATATAAATATTATGTTTAAAGTGATCTCCACATATTCAAAAATTTCTAAATATTAAATAGATTTATAACACAATAAAACTATCGAAGTCTACTATCAAACTATTTACTGATATTAGTCTACTATAAAACTATTTACTTATATAATATAAATTTATTCAACAATAATATAATAATATTGACAAACAAAAAATTTGTAATTATGATGCATTAAAACTAGATTTCTATTTTTTTATAAGGGTTCACAATTTTTCAATGAAGAGGAGCTGGTAATCACAACCAGAATTTATAGCACTTATTAATTCAGTGGACAAGCACCTGTATAGCTATTGTTCAAAAAAAAATTCGCTAAAAAGCCATATAAGTTTTAGTGTACCTTTTAATTTTTTTAAACCAAAAATATTTGGGAAATATTACTATACCGTATCCAAAACAATGTATTAATTCACCAATCAAATCATATCATCAAATTATCATATTTTTTAGGCCAATGCGGCCGAACTTGGTAACTATGGTCCACAGAGCTTGCAATTCAGATACTTACAATTTTTTACAAGTCATATCTCAACTTTTTTCACTCAATGTGAAGAAGAAGGTTTCTCTTTATCTTCTGAATTTTATTGTGCTTTATTTTCTGAATTTTATTGTGTATGGTTCTACGGAGAAACACATGTGTCTTGAAAAATACATATTCTTGATGACACTTCAAACCCATTGATACTATTGCTTGAGTACACGTTTTCATCCATAACCTTTCACAAGATGGTGTTTTTCATTTGTTTTCTGTATTTCTTTGTCTACATTTTCTTTTGTGTAATATTTGATCAAAAATTGTTTCACAATATTGTTCTGTTTTCTCTACTCCATTTTTTTTTACAAAGGTATCTCATTGGTGAAATATAATAATTCTTTATCTGTATTAATTTTGTGGTCTAAATTCCATAGCTATTCAAAATGTTTTGTCACTTCTTTGGTTCTTTCCATGTTTTCTGCTGCAAGTAATTTTTAAAATGCTTGAATGAAAATTTTCAGGATACAATTTAAGTAATTTATATTGATCATTTTAAATCAAAATATAAAATATTTGTGGTTGTGGGTGTGGGGAAGTTATTTTTTGAAAATTGGGCGAAATGGTATTTGGAGGGTGATCTGCTACTTATAAAAGACTTTGAAAAATTTAAATCGACAAGTCATAACATCAAAAATAGAATATTATGATGATGACAACCTTATGTTGTATAAACTATTTCAAAATTTCTTTCAAAATTTGAACCACCTTAATTTATTTTAATAATTTAGCTTAGGTGTTACTTGTGTTCCTCCAAGTTTTTGGAATGTAGTAGTGAAAGAGCATGTGGAGACAACCCCCAAATTTTAGGGAGATTAAATGATATGTAAAAATAAATATACATCTAATTGTATTTGATAATAAAAATTTTGATAATGGAAGGAAACATAGGTTAGCCTCATGGATTTTCATCTCCATAACCTTGGATACCCAATTTACATATTTGAAATGTCCCTCATTAAAAGTAAAATGTTTTTTATCACATTTCACTATGTTGGGGACACTACAAAATTTTCACTTAAAGTTTCATTGTCATGGAAGCATGGAGATCGTGCCCCAAAACTCGGTGAGCATTTCACTTTGTAACAATGAGCTGTACTCAACATTGGATCAATGTTATGAGTGTTGATGATGCCTTGTAAGGGAGATTTTCCTATTATGGGGGGCTTAAAATCTTGTGACAAGGATTTATCACAAGTGGTGGCATCCCCATAATCAAGATTCATTATAGAGGTTGATAGCCCTATACTAGGGATTTGTTATTTATTCTGTCATTATAAATAAACTGTAAAACACAACATACATCAAGAGATATAGGTACAAAGTCATGAAAGTGGAGAAATTTTTTTTGAGGGAATAAAAAAATCTAGGCCTATTATTGTAGAGAAGTTACATCATAGCTAAGCGAATACAAAGAAACATCCTCAATTGAAAGTTATCTATTCATCTAAATCTATAATCAAATCCTTCCTTTGTGGGATCTTACGTTTCCAATGGAACAAAACCAATAATAAATAGTCCAACTGCATTGTACCGCATGGTTGCTGAATTTTTGTTATTTTAGTCTTTGGCTATAATTTCAAACAATTGGCATACATCCCATTCTAACAATTGTTTTGAGTTTAGAAAACTAAAATAAAAAAATTTATGATACAACTTCTATTCACCAAGACACAATTTCTCTACTAAATCAGCAGAGGAATAGAAATAGAGATAAAGAACTAGTCACACACAATAACACAATATTTTTCTAGGGATACTTGATGATATGAGATAAGATAACTTTATTAGTGTCCAATGAATGAACACAAAAAATAGGTCAATGGGACTCAAAACTAGATAAATTTTAAATGGTAAATACATAGTGTGAGGGAAAACATAGCTTGTAGTGTTACTCTATCAACTATGGAAAAACAGGAAAAGTTCAAAAAAAAACCTAGGGTGATTAGATAGGATTGCAAGCCTCAAGGCATGTGGAACTAGAAGCCTTAGATAGAATGTAGGGAAGAGAAGTTGACTCCTTAACCATGTAATCAATCATTGTGAAGGGCTGATGCATGGTTTGATAATGTTGTCTGGAGAGTACCAAGTATTTAGGAGGATTTTCTATGTAATATTGGGAGGATTCCTAGATCAGGTTAGTCCATTCTTGGCAACCAAGGTCTAGCAAAGAATATTCAAATGGAAGATTGGTTGCATGATTGAACTGTAAAATTTCCTTAACCTCAGCAAACATTTTTTTTTTTTTTTTGGTAGAAAAAAACCATAATTTTATTAAGAAGATAAAAATTACATTTTGTAGACATAGAATGTGTATGGATATAACGTAAAAAAACTAGCCTATCTTTAGAGCACAACAGGAAATTTTATGGTCCTATATTGTTATAGAACCATTGTGCATATAAGAAAAAACCTGCTGAGGGACAAAGAGTCTGAATACATATATATGCAAAGTACCATATCAATTTTTAAACAACAAATAAAAATGAGTGTCCAAGAGCTAAACATAATTGTGTAAAGTGTTGTCTATAATGGACCCCTAGTCAGCTAAACATGAGGATCCCAAAATGGCTACTGAGAATAAGTGTGACTGGTACCTTCGCTTTCCTCTCTAATTTGCCACAGTCCATGATTGAAATATAGTGATTCTTTGGAGAGTTGATCAACATCCTAGTTGCGTTCCCTGTAAAATTTAAAGATGATGGCACAAAAACGAAATATTTGAGTTATTTAGTTCAAGTGTTTTTTCCAAAAAGGAAGAAAGATTTATATTGAAACATGATTTTATACAATTCATCCAATTAACCACGACTATGGAATGATCAAAAATTTAATTTGAGAGACCCCATGATAATTAGCAAAAATTAGAATATTTCTGCAAGTTTGAAGTTTATCTTTATTGTTTGTGTCGGGCCCAAGACCCATGGAGACATGATGGGGTTGGGAATCATAAATATATAAAATGAAACCACCCCTGATATTTTTCCCTAAATCAATTGATGCCCCATTTAAAAAGGCTCATGGGAGCGAATATTCAGTTTGTATAACTTCAATAACCCAAACTATGCAAACATATTTATTTTTTCAGGGAAATTATGAATATATCTCAAAATAGATTGAAGCATAGTATAACTTGTCTAGGCATATTTTCCATTGGTATTTTCAACTACAACATTGTAGGCCTATTTCTTCCAACATATAAACACTAGTAGAAAAAATTACTTGTCTTAGAGCATATTATGTTATGGCATCTCTTCACTATTAAACAACCAATTTGCATAGCATTTCCTGTAATGGACAGATTTGAAGCCCTATAAAATAGATATGAAGGATAATTTCCAACACATAGTTGTAACATCAACACATAAATTCAATGATAGGTTTCAAATCTATTTTCAATTACAGGGGTGTTGGGGTGTGAAAGAGGTATGAAATTCTTATGTATTTGTTCATTCTTTTACCATAGATGTACTTTTGCTTGCCTTGGAAAGGTAATTTACCATAAGAATTGCAATTAAGTTGGGAAGATTTATGTTTAGCCTAAAATATGACTAAAGGTTGTTTTTATTGACAAAACAGGAATACGAAGATGTGAGAAGCTGTATCAAAGGCGTGGCTGAAGACAGTCTGACTCCTACTCCAATCATGATGAACCATATCCAGTTGAAGCCAAGAAGATCTGAACGAATTGCCCGAAAAGGGCAAGGGACAGCTCGGCCTTAAACAGAGTCAACAGAACGATGACAAAACAAGGAAGGAGCGAATCCCTCAGGATCAGAAGATCCTGAGGGATCGCTGTGCAAATTTATCATATCTCTTGATTTTTCCATCCAAGGATCAACTATAAACGCAATGATCTTTAGTGACCGGGGACAGAATGATTATTATGTAAAAACATTTTCGTTAACATACTTATATATTTCCTTTGCAATCGAATGCTTATCGACTCTCTGTCATGAGAGAACATTGTTTGTAATGTCTTTTGGATTAATATAAAAACACAGGTTTTATCTGCTCTTTAGAATTCTGAGTTAAGCCCAGTGGTATTTCACTGGCGCTAAGGGCCCGGCTCTGGTGGATTACTATGCTGTTGTATTATTAATCTTTATTTGTTAATGTGTGAAGTGTGTTTCGTGTTGATTTCATTTACAGAGTTATTTCATTGATTGTTGAAGCAAGTGCAGGATCATTGTTGTTTCATTCTTTACTGTAATTACATTTAACGATCAATTATCTTGTTATTATATTTTGGCTTTGTTGTTTCGTAATTACAGAAATTTTTTGTTCCATTCATCTATGGTTTGTGGTTGGATTGCAATTAATTGTCGACAGGCTTGAGTGTGACGATTTACTTGTTCGAATTACATTTGCAATTGCTGTTCCTTTTATGTTGTTGTTCCTTTTCTGGATGTCATTTCCTTTCAGTGTTTCACTTGATTTAAGATCGCCGAACTGTAGTGGATAGAGATATTCTCTCCAGAGTCCCCAGATTTGGTCATCTTACATCGATTTCTAGGGGAAAGAGTTATTGCTACTGCATCCCTAATCGATGTTCAGCAAGATTGCTGTAGTTTAGCTTTTACATTCCTGTCATTGTAATTAGGTTTCTTTTCCACGCATTTATTACTTTTGTATTTTTGTGCTACATCCTCACAAGCATTGCTCTTAGATAATTGTAGCCTCAGACAGAGCACACTCTTGAGATAAGAAGACACTCCCGGATTGATGATTAATGTAGGCTAATTAGGTGTTTAAAAGATACCTTTTTATGGTCCAACATTTTGGCGCCGTTGCCGGGGAGAGTGTATGCCATTTTAAAGGAGTAATGCACAGCTGATTTCCTTCTGCTTGCGGAGAATTGGGTATTAAAGACGGAAGATAAGAACCTGCACACTGGGCAAGAAACACACTTACTCGCAGCTCGCTTCACAGCAGAAGTAAGTAAGCTTTTCTTTTGGGTAGGAATGAAGGATTGTTTTTTTGAATGAATAAACCAATTAAGAGAAATAAAATTCCTCCTAAAACTGAAAAACCTAAGGGACCGGTGACCCTTGGGCGCGCGACCTTCATTGACGAAATCCTAGAGAAAATTGAATCTCAGCCATCTGTAGGATTTAAAAGAACTACTTCTAGACAACCTACTAGTTCCCTTCAGGTTACAGAGTCACCATCTGAAGCCTTCGCTGAGATACACAGTCAAACGGAGGGAATTAAGCAAGATTCCCAAGAAATTGAGAATCCTTGCATAGGTCTCCTTCACGAAGGGAACTCCAGCAATCTCCAAGAAGGAGAAGGGGAAACAGGAGAAACTACAAACTCAAAATCACCTATCAAAATTACCCAAACAATAAACAGCCCAAATAGGGGAAGCACTGTTCAACTTATCCAGAACCAAGGTCCCGAATCACCTCAATCAGTAGGACAACAGGGAATACTTATTCCAGACAGAGGAAGTGCTATTAAAGCTATTTCTACCCCTGTTCGTCAACCTAGAAATTCCCTGGAGATCCCAGAAGGGTATTGGCATATCTTCGATCAAATGGCCCAGAATCAAAATCAAAACCAGCAGCAAACCTCTACGCTACAATATCCTATAGTAGATACTGCAGTTAACGCACCCATTAAAGCTATTCCTCTTCAACATATTCCCACATTTCATGGTTTGACATCAGAAGATCCCGATGCGTTTTTATTTGAATTTGATGTGTTGTGTAGAGGATATGATTATACTACCGATGCCCAAAAATTGAAGTTGTTCCCTTCTACACTAAAAGGAGTAGCCTTACGGTGGTTTATGGGATTAGGTGGGGGTGTCATAACTGATTGGGATCATATGAAGGCTTCATTTTTAAAGAAATATCAAGATTATTCCAGGTCTTGGGAATTAAAAGATGAAATATTCCAGATGACAGCAAAACCAAGTGAGACTTTGGAGGAGTACGTGGAACGGTTTCAATATAATTTGCAAAGATCCCCTTATGCATCTGCACCCTTACCTGATAATGTTTTGAAGAATGCATTAATTAGGGGAATGAAAGATCAATGGGTTGAAACATTAAATCTTATGGGAAAAGGTTATATATATCAAGAAAGCTATCCTGACATTGTTGATTTGTGTATCAGGTGTTCGAGAGGTAATACAAGGCTGAAATCGGTAGAACGTGACATAATCACAAGGGAAAATAAGAACTCTAATGAGGGTGTAACTCGTGCAGAGATTGGAAATATGTTAGAAGAATTTAAGACAGACATACTGGGGACCCTAACAACACAGTTTGACATCATGCAAGCCAAGCAAAAGCAGGCAGAAGCAGAACAAAACTTGGCAATATTCTGCCCCAGGTGTAGAAAGAAACACAGCCACAAGGAATTCCCATTGGATATGGTTAAAGTCTGCGCCATTTGCACGAAAGACCACCCTACAGAAGGATGCCCATTGCTTCCTGGCCTAAAAGCAGTATATAAGGAGGCAGAGGAATAATCAAAAGTGGTATGTTTGCTCAACCAGCGCCGACAGTGGCAGCCACGACCATCAGGTATGCAAAATGATCCATTTTCTTTTCAGCCTCCTCAATATAATGCTTAACAGTATAGTGGAATGTGGCAGAATCAACCATCCTTCCCTAATTGGTCACAACAACCATTTCCTCCTACATCTTGGTTGAACCAAAAAAATCAAAATAATTGGCCTAGCCTTCCCTTTTATCCACCATTCTGGCCTATACAATGGTCCCCTTCTACCTCTCAGAACCATCCCTGGCAGTCAAACTGGAAAAAATCTTCAAATCAGCCAGTTGGATCAGTTCCTTTCTCTCAACCAACACTGCCAGCACCTTACCCAAACCCCCAGACTAATGTAAGACCCCAACTCCCAACCCAACCCAATCCAAACCCAAAAAATAGACCAGTTCAGACTATACAAATAATGGAACCCCCAGAAACAGAAACAGAACTCAGGGAGTGAAATGATCTTCAATTAAGGCTTGGGCGTATAGTGGAAATAGAGAGAAATAATAATGATCACATTGAAAATCAGTTACCTGAAGAACAAACAGAACAAACTGAGAAGGAAGTGCAACAACAAAATCAACAAACTCAACAACAGCAAATAATAACTTCCTCTCCACCATTCCCAGAATGATTAATGATACCTCGACCATTAGAACAACCTAATTATGATCTTCTGGGAGAATTAAAAAATTTATGTATAAAAATCCCTCTCCTCCAAGCTATTCAGTATATTCCTATATACGCAAAAACTATTAAGGAACTATGCATAAAGAAGCCTAGGAGGAGAACAACAACCAATCCTACAGTCCAAATAGTTGGTACCTTATCTGATCTACTATCAGGAATGGAAACACCTATCAAATATGAAGATCTAGGAAACCCTATAGTAACAGTGCAGATCAATGGCCAATCATTTCCAAATGCCTTAGTTGACTTAGGGGCAACAATCAACATTTTAACAACCACTACCTATCAGAAACTTAGCATTACATCACTTGAACCAACAACAAACTTGTTGGAATTGGTTGATCGATCAGTAGTGAAACCAGAAGGCACCTTACAAGATGTCATGGTATCTGTAGATTCCTGGGAGTACCCTGCTGACTTCCTGGTTATCAATCCAAAGAACCGACTAGATGGAAATCCATTAATTTTAGGTAGACCTTGGTTGGCAACTGTCGATGCTTATATTGGATGCCGACAAGGCAATATGACCATTACAAGGGGAAATTATGTCAAAAACTTAGCTTTATATCCCCCAGCTCAACCAAGTCTATCAATAATTGAAACAATACAACCACCTGCATCGTATTTTGAGGAAAACATGAGGTCACCCCTAACTATAGAAGAAGCTCTGAATTTTAAAGATCAAATAGAGGATGATCTCATTAGTAATTTTTCACAAACTGAACCTCATTTGCAATGTCACATGATTGAAGCAGCATTCGACAATAAAGAAGAAGAAGATCCTTTCAAAGATATTCATGATCAAGCAATACCTACTACCTCTGTAAATAATATCAAAGTTGTATAAATTGAGCCAGGTAAAACTTTGAACATTAACAATGATCTCACTGCTGAACAAGAAGAGAAATTGCTCCAATTATTACGAAAATACAAAGCAGCCTTTGCATGGGATTATCCCGACATGAAAGGAATTGACCCTCAATTATGTACTCACCACATTTATATTGAGAAAGATGAAAGACCCATTAGGCAACCTCAAAGGAGACTAAATCCTCACCTTAAAGACATTGTGAAAGATGAACTGCAAAAACTATTGGATGTTAATTTTATCTATCCAATATCTGACAGTAAGTGGGTCTCCCCATTAGTGGTAGTACCTAAAAAGAATGGGAAGTGGAGGATATGTGTCGATTACCGTGAACTTAACAAGGCAACACAGAAGGACCACTTTCCCCTTCCTTTCATTGACCAGGTATTAGACACACTGGCAGGGAAGAAATTCTTTTCACTTGTGGATGGCTTCAGTGGGTATAACCAAATACAAATTTCCCCTGAAGACCAGGATAAAACTACCTTTACCTGCCCATGGGGCACATTTGCCTACCGAGCTTACCTTTTGGCCAATGCAATGCCCCTGCTACTTTCCAAAGAGAAATTCTCAGCATCTTTGTAGACCTAATAAATGAAGGCCTAGAGGTGTACATGGATGATTTCACCCCTTATGGGGATGAATTTGAACCTGCATTACAAAATCTAGCAAAAGTATTGCAGAGATGCATTGACACCAGGCTTTGATTAAGCAATGAGAAATGTCTTATGATGATGACTGAGGGAGTTATCTTAGGACATTATATTTCAGCACACGGAATTCAAGTAGACCCTGCCAAAATTCAAATACTCTTGTTAATTCTTACACCCACCACACAAACAGAGGTACGTAGCTTTCCTGGATTTTCTGGTTACTATAGAAGATTTATAGAACATTATTCTCGAATAGCTGCACCTTTATATGCACTGACTGGAAATACTAATTTTGTTTGGACAGACAAATGTGACAATGCTTTTAATAATTTGAAGAAGCTCGTTGCAACAGCCCCAGTGCTGAGGGGCCCAAACTGGAATTTTCCGTTCCAAATTTCATCTGATGCCTGAGACACAGTGATCGGAGTAGTACTCGGGCAGGAGGAAGACAAGAAGCCATATGCAATTTACTACATTAACAAAAATCTGACCCCTGCTGAATTAAATTATACTGTGACTGAGAAATAATTTTTAGCTGTAGTCCATGCTATAAATAAATTTAGACATTACATTACTGGGTATCCTGTAGTGCTTTACACATATCACTCTGCCATTAAGTTTTTAGCAAATAAACCTGTTACAAACGGAAGAGTAAAAATATGGTTGATTTTACTGCAGGAATTTGATATCACGATTAAAGACCGACCGGGCAAAGAGAACCCTGTAGTTGACTTTTTGTCAAGAATGCCAAAGCCAACAGACACAGAAGCAGTTGAAGACCTCTTTCCGGATGAACATCTCTTCGCTGTCACTACCAAAACACCATGGTATGCCGATATTGCAAACTATTTGGCAATTGGTAAATTACCCAAACATCTATCCCTTAATGAAAGAAAGCAAATAATACATCGTAGTACCCGTTTTTCTTGGATTGGGGGCTACTTATTTCATACATGTGAAGATATGCAAATAAGACGATGCGTTAGGGAGGATGAGGTATATGACATTTTGAAAGCATGCCATGATGGACAGTGTGGCGGACATTTTGCAGACCGCAAAACTGCCCATAAAGTTTTACGAACATGCTACTATTGGCCTACTATTTTTAACGATGATAAAAAATTTGTGCAGGCCTGTGATAGCTGTCAAAGGGTAGGTCGCCCTGGGCAGTCTGATGAAATGCCCTTAAACCCTCAACTAGTGATTGAACCCTTTGAACGTTGGGCACTTGACTTTGTTGGTCCCATTAGCCCTCCATCAAACCAGAAAACATATATCCTAGTTGCAACTGAATACGTTACCAAATGGGTTGAAGCGGAGCCTCTTTCAAACGCTACAAAGGATTCTATGATTCAGTTTCTCTTCCAAATCTTTGTCTGCTATGGCCTCCATCGAGACATAATTACAAATGGTGGACCACAGTTTGCAGGTAACAAATTGGCTGAAACATTACAGAATTATCATATTCAGCATCGAATTACAACTCCATACAACCCACAGGCCAATGGCCAAGTCGAGAGCATGAACAAGGTAATCGAATCCATATTAACAAAAAATGTCGCTTCGCATAGACGAGATTGGGCCTATAAACTGCCAGAAGCACTGTGGGCGTATCGAACAACATGGAGACCTACAACAGGCTATTCGCCATATCAACTGGTATTCGGAAGAGAACCCATCTTTCCTATCGAATTTGAAATTCAAACATTAAGAACATCTCAAAAGGTGGGTCTGAATTTAGATGAAGCCCAGGCTACAAGACTGCAACAACTTAATGAATTAGATGAAATTAGACTCTCTGCTCTTTAGCATACAACATTAAATCAACATCAGAGAGCCAAATGGCATGACACCCACATCAAACAAAATATCTTCCACGAAGGAGACTGGGCACTCCTATATGATTCTCGGTTTCAGGATTTCCCTGGAAAGCTCCAGACAAGATGGCTTGGACCCTACGAAATACAGAAAGTGCATAATAATGGCACTCTCACATTAGTAACCATTGACGGATCTGGACATTCCTTTAAGGTGAACGGCCATCGTGTCCGATTGTATCACAAACCGCTCACCCGGGAGTCCTTTTACCAGCAGTTACGGGAAGATTCAACCATGGAAATTCTTGATGAAGGGGAGAATTCCTCCCCGGTGCCACTTTGATAAATCATTCCTTTTTAATTTTGTACATAAATCATGTTTTTCTGTTTTTTATTATTGTTTTACAAAATTCGTTTTTCTGTTAGTATTTCTTGAAATTGGTTTCTTTCAAAAAAATGTAAAAAATGAAAAAATTCTGTTTTTTTTCACGCTGTTGTTCCTTTCCAAAGGAACAGCACTTCTGCTATTCCTTTTGAAAGAAACAACAGTTTTGCAGAAGTGCTCTTGCTGTTCCTTTCCAAAGGAACAACACTTTCGTCGAATATTTTTTTCTGCTGTTTCGCAGTATTTTTGTTGTTCCTTTTCAAAGGAACAACATTTTCGCAGAGTATTTTCTTGCTGTTCCTTTTAAAAGGAACAGCAGTTTTGCAGATTGTTTTTGTTGTTCCTTTTCAAAGGAACAACACTTTTGAGTGATTTTTTTTTTATTTGTTTTAAGCTATCATTTTGATTTCTTTTCACTTTTCTAAGGGCAAATATATCATTTATATACAATCATACAAGTTTAAGCTTACTGAGATCAGTACATCAAAACAAATCATCATTTTTAAGGGAATTGCTTAGTAATGAAAAAAGACAGGAAAAAGGGGCATGACCAATAACATAATATTGCTATTACCATTAAATTAATCTGATCGATTATTTTTATCATGTTTGGTTCTCTCCCATATGCTATAGCTTTCTTTGATATTTATCTTTAAAATGGAAATAAGGGTACATTTTTTTCTATTGAGATGTTCAGACTTCTTCCGCCATTCCTACTCTTAAGGAGTGTTGAGCCATCCCTTATGAATGACTGAGGAAAAGTGTTGTTTAAAAAAGAAAATATTTACATATCTTAATGTTTTGCAGATGGAGGATAGGGGGTCTCATTAAGAGCCAGCCTACCGTGATCATAGAGAAGACAGTGAAGTGGCATTCCCATTATGGCCACCAAACTAGGGAAATGGTCCAAAAGACAATTGAAAGTCAAGAAGTCCTTGGAACAGGAGGTCTCATCACGAGCCAGCCTGCCCACCTTTCACTTCTTCCTGGTGAACGACATTGTTATTTATCTGGTCACCAAGCCAATACAGTGGCCTCCGTCTTGCTACTCAAAAGGAATATAAAGAAACAAAAAGAAGCACTTCCTCAGTATGAATAAAGGACAATGGTTCCGTGGGTTACAAAACAACTCTGTCAATGTTATGGACACCTGTGGGCAACAGAGCTCTATTGATGGTATTGAAGTCACATTTATGCACATCAATAGTTATTTAACCTTTTTTTCCTATATTTTTATTTAATATCAAATGAAATACATGAACTCCTTAACTTTTTGAACCTATTATACATGAAAATTATCATGAATCGATCATATTAGTTTATATGGTAAATAATGCAATTATATTTATGTCAATTCTATGCTGTCCGTTCCCCTCATATTTGAATCATTACAACGTGATTTCTTATTCATTACCGATTTATCTCATGCATCGATTTCAGCAATCGCTTAATTTGGTTGACTGTATCATAATTATGCCCGTTTTTTTACTGCTGTCCTATTGTTGTGCCACACATGCCACCCTCAATCGACGGTCGAGGACGACCTTTCTTTCAATTAGGGGGAACGGATGAATACATGCAGATCAAACTCCGAGATTCTCTTCACCTGTACATGAATTAAATCTCCGCATTAGATTTCTTTACCATATTTGGACTAGAACCCTCGTATTTTTGGGAAATAACAAGTTTCAGCAAACTGTGCTGCACTGTTCCATTAGGAATACTGTGTGTTGTGAAGAATTAACAAGAACGCAGAGATGGGAGGACGCCCAATCCGCAATGAACCACAGGTGTTGATCGTCTCTGACGCTGCACGAGCAATTTTAGAGAGACTAGGATGGACTACCTATTTTATGAGAATGCAGCAACCCCATGAAGCAGTGGCTACTGAATTCCTATTAAACCTGTAGGAAGGATCCTCTATAGTCAGAGGAAGATAGATAGCTGTGTCGGATGAGATAATTGCAGAAGTGTTCGGCATTCCCGCGCAGGGAACTATCTGGACCCAGAAGAAGATTAGGATTCGTGAAGCTATGAAAATCTTTCAAGATGACGGACAAACGCTAACTGTTAAAGGTAGAGGAGTCCACCCTGTGTCACTAGGCGAACCATGGACCGAATTGGCCAGGATTGTGCAGGCTTACATAACATGCGACGGTAGAAAAGACGTGGTAAGACCTCGCCACCTTAAGCTACTAGCTGTGTTAAAACAGAAGTGTACTATTAATCTGCCTGCATTCTTAAATTATTTGTTGCATGATATTTCTCACGGAATTAGAAAAGCCCAACATGAAGATATGGTGGTCAGTCACCATTGTTTAATTCTACTGATTGTGAGCTATAGCCTCGCCTAGCAGCAGACCAGCTGGGAATAATTTATTGAAGGGGGGTCAGCTCTGCCTACTCCGAGACGGAAAAGAATGGCCAGCTCAATAGCTAAGCCCTCCACTCATAGACAATTCTTCCGATCGAAGTGAAGTAAGAAAATAATGGAGGAACTTCTGGGCAGCAGCAACCAGCCCCTGGAATTGCACAGCTCAGATAAAGAGGAACAACCTCCACAGTTGGAGGGAGAAATTCCTCGTACTGAGGAAGAACGGGAATTAGAAGGCGAAATTCGTTACTCAGACGAAGAAGAAGTAAGTCACTATACCAGTAGCGAAAAACAACCCAGTACGTTGGAAGGAGAAATCCGTTACTCGGATGAAGAAGAAGCCGAAGGAGAAATTCGTTATTCGGATGAGGAAGAGATCGAGGGAAATTCAGAGGAAGAAGAAGCCGAGGGAGAAATTCGGTACTCAGATGAGGAGGAAGGAAGTTATCACACCTGTGACAGGGAAGAGGATAATCGTAGCAGCAGTGGGCATGAAACAGAACCCACTGAAAATGTCAATGCAAGCCCTTCACAGGAACATCAATTGGCCGAGATTTTAGCCAATATGACTGAGTATGTACGCCCTCATAGCCCTTTGAACCTTAATATCGATATCAATCAATTACCAGAAAACTCTGCTGTCGATAGAGAAATAACTGAAGAAAAGCTTAATGAAACAGCAAACCCTAGCGAAGCTAGGGTTGCTTCTTCTGAGAGATATGAACAGGAGGAGGAAAATATAGAATTAATACCTTAATTGGGAACCCCCCAGGACATTGCAGAGTCAGTTGAGAAGATGATTCCTGAGGAATATATCCAAGAGCATGAGAACATGGAAGAAGAGCCCCAAGAAGAAAAGCAAGGAGAAGATTTCGCTGAAGGCACAGCTCAAAACCCTGTCGAGCAGACAGGTTCGGATGAATACGCCGCTGTTCCTTTGAGAAAGAAGAAGAAAACAACTGAGGTTGAGAAGCTTCGTAGGGAAAGGATAAAACTTCATAAACTGATAGAACAGCTTAGGCAAACGATTAGAGTTCTAAGAATGAAACAGACACCTAAACGAGCCCCTAAAAGAAGAAACATTGCCGTTAAGAGAAGATCAAAAAGGAGAAGGGTAACCACTAATCGGAACCCTCAGGTGGAAGAAGAAACCATGCCTGAACCTAACTACGAGTATGAGGAGCAGCAACCGGCTGTTCCAACACCAGCTGTTCCAGAGGAACCTGCTCTAAACACCCAATCTAGCAGTCAGCACACCTTCAGTGATCCAACATTAGTTAGACTGCAAGAAGAATTGACACAGGCCCGAATCGAAAGACAGAAATTGGAAGAAGATACTATCCCAAGGAAGGAGTATCAAGAATTGCAGCAGCAGATGAAAATTATTCATGAGGCAGAAGTTGAAGCTCATGAAAAACATCGACAGGCAGAGATAAAAGCTGATAAGGTAAGCAACCAATTAAAATTAGCATGAAATCTGATCGACACTCTCTGCTCCTTATATATTGATGTCTTAGCCTGTAGGTGCCCTGCCAAAAACTATGCTTTATTTCTGTTAGAAAGATATTTGCAATTAAAAATCAAGGCAGTTAGGGTTGGAAAATCAATAGAGCTAAGAACTATAAATGACTTGATATCATGCTGCAAGCTTTATGGGGACAAGGTACAACGCTTGTTATGTGAGTTTTATCTGCATAATCTAATACTTGAAAATGACTGTGAATCAAACCTTACCCCTTTCATTGGAGATGTACAGTTTCAGGCATTCATTTCTTTTTCCATAAATCAATTAAAGTGGCTTAAAGCCTACAATGCCTTTCAAAGGCAGGAAAACGAATTGGATTTATGGGTCAGAAGTGAACCTCAAGACCCACGTCAATTGTGGGCTAGACAGAAAAGTCTAATGATAAGGAAAGGCGTTACCCAAATTCTGGGGCTTGTTCATAAGTCAATCATTCTGAAGGGGACAGACTATTTTTCATCTATTAGGGACCAAGCTTATGTAGCAGCCAAGCTCCGGTGGAGAACCACCAATCAAAACATACAAAATAGGGAGCCACTTAATTATAGGAATTTTGCGCTAGCTGCAGACCATTTCATTGCCTATAGCCATATTGTTTTAAAAGAAGGACCATTCTGGTTAGGGTGTAGGTTCCGCAGCCCCATTGTTTGGTACCCTGCCTTGGACTACAAAGCTATTTATGAGCTTCCCGAGGGGCAGACAAAACATATTCTTGAAGAATTAGCTACACACCATGGTTTTAGGCCTCTCAATGATAAACCTTCTCCAGCTTACTCTTTGATTGCTCTCCATGTGAACTATAGTTTTCATGAGGACATGAAAAAGGTTAAGTTGGGGGGTATGTTGGGGTGTGAAAGAGGTATGAAATTCTTATGTATTTGTTCATTCTTTTACCATAGATGTACTTCTGCTTGCCTTGGAAAGGTAATTTACCATAAGAATTTCAATTAAGTTGGGAAGATTTATGTTTAGCCTAAAAGATGACTAAAGGTTGTTTTTATTGACAAAACAGGAGTACGAAGATGTGAGCAGCTGTATCAAAGGTGTGGCTGAAGACAGTCTGACTCCTACTCCAATCATGATGAACCATATCCAGCTGAAGCCAAGAAGATCTGAACAAATTGCCCGAAAAGGGCAAAGGACAGCTCGGCCTTAAATAGAGTCAACAGAACGATGACAAAAGAAGGAAGGAGCGAATCCCTCAGGTTCAGAAGATCCTGAGGGATCACTGTGCAAATTTATCATATCTCTTGATTTTTCCGTCCAAGGATCAACTATAAAGGCAATGATCTTTAGTGACCGGGGACGGAATGATTATTATGTAAAAACATTTTCATTACCAGACTTATATATTTCCTTTGCAATCGAATGCTTATCGACTCTCTGTCGTGAGAGAATGTTGTTTGTAATGTCTTTTGGATTAATATAAAAACACAGGTTTTATCTGCTCTTTAGAATTCTGAGTTAAGCCCAGCAGTATTTCATTGTCGCTAAGGGCCCGGCTCTGGTGGATTACTATGCTGTTGTATTATTAATCTTTATTTGCTAATGCGTGAAGTGTGTTTTGTGTTGATTTCATTTATAGAGTTATTTCATTTATTGTTGAATAAAGTGAAGGATCATTGCTATTTCATTCTTTACCGTAATTACATTTAATGATCAGTTATCTTGTTATTATCTTTTGGCTTTACTGTTCCGTAATTACATAAATTTTTTGTTCCATTCATCTATGGTTTGTGGTTGGATTGCAATTAACTGTCGACAGGCTTGAGTGTGACGATTTACTTGTTCGAATTACATTTTCAATTGTTGTTCCTTTTATGTTGTTGTTCCTTTTCTGGATGTCATTTCCTTTCAGTGTTTCACTTGCTTTAATATTGCCTAACTGTAGTGGATAGATATATTCTCTCCAGAGTCCCCAGATTTGGTCATCTTACATCGATTTCTAGGGGAAAGAGTTATTGCTACTGCATCCCTGATCGATGTTCAGCAAGATTGCTGTAGTTTAGCTTTTACATTCTTGTCATTGTAATTAGGTTTCTTTTCCACGCATTTATTACTTTTGTATTTCTGTGCTACATCCTCACAAGCATTGCTCTTAAATAATTGCAGCCTCAGACAGAGTACACTCTTGAGATAAAAAGACGCTCCCGGATTGATGATTAATGTAGGCTAATTAGGTGTTTAAAAGATACCTTTTATGGTCCAAAAAGGGGTTATAAGCAAAGGGATAACTCAACTTTGGTTTGACATCTCAGATCTAGAGCTAAAAGATGATGATCATCCCTACTCATTATGCTAACAATTTTAGGTCAGTACAAAAGTAAGTTTAGATTTCATTCAAGTAAATATTGAAAACTCATTTTGGATACTATCCTATGGTAGGCTATTTTGAAAATGAAAGTCATTTTAGAGGGTATAAATAGCGCATCATATCTACTTTTGAGACAAAATTCATAAAAAGGTTCAGGTGACATGTGCTCAAATGATTAGTCCCACTAGTTCCTCTAATATTGCATTTGATATGGTGCAAATGCCATTTTTTGAAGATATATTATTGGCATGTCTCATAGCCCTCAAATTATAGTTGATGATACATTCCAGAATAGTAAAGTGTTAGTTCAATTATACGAGTAACATGGTGCTCGTTATGAACCTTTTGCAAGTGACCTGATCAGCCAAGAAGAAAAAAGATCTCAGTATATTCATGAAAATTTAGAAATAATTTTGAATAAGGACTTCAGAAAAAATTACTAACTCTATTTTGAAGTGGAGGTCTGGTTTTTCAAATCCATAGTGATCCATGGATTTAGCATACATTATACTTGGGAAAGGAACACAAAATTTAATATCTTTAATCTCAGTTCTATTATACAACACCTCACAGCCCAAGGCTCAAGTAGTGGGAAGATCTGACACCAAAAACATATTCAAAAGGCAAGGAATACGAACATGGTAAGGCCTTTAATGTAGATCAAACATATATTAAGTTAAGATAGCACAGTTTGAACAAATCCCCATGGAGACTACCACATTCACCACAATTACAATCAACAAGAGAAAAACATCAATGCATCTAATAATGGCAATAAATACCGAACTATAAATCAATATTATACATTTCTAGATCTTGTGAATCACGGTGAAAAAAATTGCAATTGTAAGTTTCCTACCTGCCTACGTTCTAGCCTTAGAGTGCACTATTACAACTTTGGAAAATAGCCAAAGGGTAATCAAGAAAGGAGAGTAGAATTTGAATTAAATAAAACTTTTAGATAAATTCCTGCACACATTTTTACTAAAATCTCTCTTAGGAAACCTAGATTCCTCTTCTACTAATATAAACATAAAAGACAAATTTTCAATCATAGATTGATCTCAAAGGCATTGGAGAGAAGGATTGTTGATACATGGAAGCTGAGTAGTGCTACAATTACCAATAATATTGAGGAATTGAAGTGAATGATTTTGATGGTTTCTCTCAAGGTCTCCGATGTAGTTAGAGAGTTGAAGCATTGTTGTGTTTTAGCTCTCAAAAAAACTCTAGGGAAATAGATGATGGTCCTCTGTTCCATTATATCCAATGCTATTTTTCATCCATGATTCATTTTTCCAATGAATAAATTGATCAGTGTAAGGCATTGGGCTCAATGGTCTCATCAATGAGAGGAATTGTTGAAAAATTCTTCAATATGTTTCTAATATAGTAAACATTGTTTGGTTTTGTTTTTAGATATCACAATATAGACCCATTTGAGATATTATGTAGATATGGATTTGGGATGCTATTGTTAATGCATATTTTTGGTCTACCATGTGCTAGATATACATTTTCAATCATGGAATAATGGATCCAAAATGAATTGGGACCTGGAACATATGTACCTTTATTTGGAGAACACTCACAACAATAACATTGAATGTCCTTCAAGCTTTTCAAGGTCTTCCTATTTTAGACCTAACAATTCTCATTCAAGTTCTTAGTTCATATTAGTTGGGCACAATTGATTTAGGATCCTTATGACTTGTTTTCATATCTGATGGGCAAGTATGCATGTCCTTGCTGCTCAAAAAATGGATCAAAACTTGTTACGTTATACAATAACCTTTGGATTTAATAAAATATAGAGAAATTGTTAACCCTTTTCATTTTTTTGTCCTTCAAATCACTCATTCAAATTTTTATGGGTGAGTTTTTAACAATTCACCAATAATCAGAGCTTGATGCTCTCATACTTTGTTTTTTCAAAAAATCATGCCTTGCAGAACATGTTCCAGAAGGTTCGTACAAGATGGTCCATGTAATATGGAAAAACTCATTATTTATCCTTTGATATGCCCTTATTGGCTATTTTTATTGTCATTAAGAGTTTATAGCCATTAAAAAATAAATAATAATAGGAAGCTTGTCTAAACAGATGTTTATGATCTATATAGTATATACAATGAATGATGTGTGCACCAATTATAGAAACACCAACTTTTGACATGTAAATCTACCTTCAAGATAGCTTGAAACTCCAATGTTGTTGAAGCTTTCAAGAGTTACATGTTTTCTTTAGCAAGCTGAAGCCTCTCTCTCTCTCTCTCACTCTCCCTATATCTATATATAATAGGCATCCAAAAAGGGAGGTAGAAATGCTCAAAGGATCTGGTTGGATTCTAGACCAACAAATCAAAGTATTGGAGAAGACAAGTGAAGCAAGACTAAACAAAAAATTATATTTGTCATCTTTTTCTTCTCCATCACAATGAGAAAGACACCATCCCCTAGATACAAATATGCAGAGATCAAAATGATTCAAGGGGTATTTTTCAGCTCCATCTTTAAAATTCATCAATTCCAAGTTTTATGTATTTTCTAGTTCAAACTTATGAAGTCTATTCACTGGGTTTTCCTTCAAAAGAGGTTGTTAAATACTGCAAAATATGGATTTCTCGACATTGAAATTAGTGATGGAGTGTGTTGTTGAAAACACAAAATTTACATTGTTGTTAGTCATTTTTATTTGTGATTTAGTATCAACTTTTTTGCTTCATTAGAGTTAAGTCCATTTTGTACTGGCAGATAATTGAACACATTTTTTTTTCCAATGTTTTATAGCCTTAAATTTAACTAATAACTGTGTTATTGTTTTGTGTTCACTGCTGAAATGAGATACTCTCACTGTGATAAGTTTCATTTTTTTTATTTGTTGGTTGTCATGTTTTGAGTGAAAACTTGTGAAATTCCAAATCGCATGTCGCTTTATCTGAAGGGGATATATATATATATATATATATATATATATATATATATTCCCTGTGGTTCTCTGCAGATCTATGTTACATTTATACAAAAGTTTAGATATCATTCAGATATCTATATCTATATCTATATCTATATCTATATCTATATCTATATCTATATCTATATCTATATATATATATATATATATATATATATATATATATATATATATATATATATATATATATATATATATATATATATACCCTGTGGTTCTCTGCAGATCTATGTTACATTTATACAAAAGTTTAGATATCATTCAGATATCCAGAATTTCTAATTTTTAATTTGAATATTTACGTGATAAAGGAAAGACAAAGGTCCCAATTATAAAAATTCACTTAACAACAACAACATTGAGATTTGTCTTTCATTCAACCTGATATTGCATCTCTCTTCATCAATAATCTTCTTCCATATGCTATCCACTTATGACATTTCCTTCGCAATATTTGGTGCATTTGTGAGTTATAAGTCATTTTTAGGATACAAATGTCTTCTGAGTTTCAATTCTAATTGAGTATTCAACTTAACATATTGAGTCTATTATACGTAACTATTTTTCCCTCCACCCACTTTTCATAACTTCCATAACCATTAGGTAGGGACCTGCAGCTTCGATGATGTTTTTATTGTTTAGTAAAAGATTGTCGAGACTTTAATTTATTTAAAGTTGTAGAACTTAAAATCTATAAAGTTTCAAGATATAATTTTTAAAAGTATAATTCTTTAAAGGGTGTTAGCTCAATGGAAGAGCACCCAATTTACATGCAGGAGGTTGGTGGTTCTATTCCATCATTCCCTGATATTCATATGGAATGGCGGTGATCAAGTTTTGGTGACAAAGCCTCTTTTGACCATCACCAATGATATTATGGTGAAATTTTTTGACCCTCACCAAAATATGAAATCGTGACAGTTAACGAACACCACCATATATATGCATCCATAGCGACGACCATGAAAGTTCTGTCACCATAAATCGTTGTTGTTGATATGAAATGGTGAGGGTCACTATTTGTCATTATATCCATTATTTGTGACGGACCTTGATGTCACTAATGAGCTTGTGATGACATTTTTTGACCCTCCCCAAATATGAAATGGTGACAGTCAATAAACGTCACCATATATATGCACTAATAGTGACAACCATGAAAGGTCCATCACAAAAACCATTTTTGTTCATATGAAATGGTGACGATCACTATTCGTCATTATAATCAGTATTCTTGATGGACCATAAATGTCATGACAACACATACTTTTGAGGACGTCACCTTTGATGATGTTTAGTTTTTTGGTGACGGAGGCTATTTTCCATCACCATTTCTCATATGAAATGGTGATGGTCACTATCCATCATTATAAATCATTATTGGTGACAGAACTTGAATTTCACCACAACACCTATAATTTCGATGATGCCACCTTTGGCGACATTTAGTTTTTGGTGAAAAAGGCTCTTTTGACCCTCACCAATGAGCTTATGGTGAAATTTTTCGCCCCTCACCAATGTCCTTTTTTCTTGTAATGGTAGATCCTCCTTGCCAGAGTATAACTCCTCTTCTTTAATGATCGGGTGATCAAATCGTAGCCGCATCATTTGTGCACATTCCTCCCAATATCCCATATTCTCATTATGTACTGCCCACCATCTTGCTGGAGTAGTGTGTAAACCAATATCCAAATCATGGAACCTCTAGTCTGCTGGCATAGAACTTTCTAGTTCTCCAAAGAATATGGTTACTTTATTTGAGTCATCATAATGTGGGAAATCCTGTACCTCAGATGTTATGCAACGCAGAGTGCGAGTCACACGATTAGAATGTAGCGCAGACACCTCATGCAGTCGGTTCTACCAATTATCTAGCTCTTCATCAGAGTTTGAAAAACAAGAACTATAATTCTCCCATTTAATATTCCCATCTGTTGTCAGATTAATCCAGTCTTCTTCGCGCAAAGTTAGCTTATAGATTTGATAAATATCATCCTCAACACAAACTGGTTCAGTATACCTTTGACCTTCTGCAGGATCTAGAGGAATGATGACCCTAACTCCATTGTTCTCAAATTCCATTCTCCTTTTCTTCAGATTGATAGCACCATCCATATCAATGGCCCAATCCAATAATAGTAGTGCAGGATAGGGATCTGTATCCTCTACAACCTGTATGACTTCAAAATATTCTAACACCTTAACGCCTTCTATATTGAACACAAATTTTGAAAATATCCCCAAGGGAATGATCTTCTGCTAGTTAGCCATGCACAGTTGGATAGTGGACCATTCAAGCTTCGGTTCTCCCATGCGTTTCTAGTTTTTTTCAGGTAGAACATTAGCATATAATCCAAAATATAGAATGAATTAGTCCATTTTATAAGCACCGATCTGTATAGTTAAACGCATCTCCCTACCCATTCTCTTATTTTTCTTATAGATTTTGTTGACTGCGCGTTGTTCTACTAGAGGTCGTTCCTTTTATTCACAATTGTTTATTAATGCCTGCAAATTTTCAACAACCTTTTTGTTGCGCAACAAATTTATTCATGCCTGTAGGAATGACTTAATCTCTTCTTCTCCTCTGGCTCCTTTCAGTGCTCTACCACTTGTGGATGTATCTCCTTTTGTGAATTATTTCCTTTCTTCAATACATATTTCTTTTGAGCAATGAAGATTAAAGCCTTCTTTAGTTTCAGGTGCTTTTTAGATCCATACATCAGTGGAATGTTTCTTTCCTTTATCTTCATTGGTATCTACACCACTCCTGGTAACTACATTCACACACATATCTTCTTCACAAGTCTCAGCATTAGCCATTTGTAGATTATGTGTTGGGATCTTCGTTTCCTTCATTTTTTCAATCAAGACAGGTCCGAAATATTCTATAACATGATCAAAATGTCTATAGTACCTGCAGGTCTGTCATGCTAGATTTAGACAGTCGCGCGCATAATGACCAGTATCACCACAGTTATAAAAAATTACTTGTCCTGTTCCTCTACCAGCTGATCTGCCTCTTTAGCCTCTTCCTCTTCCTTGGAATCCTCCATGCCCAGAAGGGGATGCTGGTGATGTAGGCTCAACCTGAATTCTATATATTTTAGCTTTATCCAACATCATATCATAGGTCCGACAATGTTTCTCATCATGCCCTAATGACGAAAATAAATTGAAAAATGGTTGTTGTAAGTTAGGCTGATATTTTCTAACCATCAGGCAAGAATTTGTATCATGTACTCCAACAATCTAACATATAGTACACCAAACAGGTCTCTTTAATTGGCTAGGACCTCTAGAATTTAGATGAATGTAAAAACATGACACTGGTTTTTATGATGCTTAGAAGCTTTGCACTTTATACACCATACCTCTGCGCAGAATTCCTTGCCTTTGTCCCTGCACATATTTTGAATTTCCAGATGCATAGCTTCTAGCTGACTCTGAATCTGTTGATTTCCCAGTGCAATAGGTGTTGGGATAGCCTCTAATTTAATTGCAACTTCTATAGCCTCAACTTGTGTAGCAATATTTTGCTGACCTAATGGCCGGTGCAGACGTGGGAGAAACATAGCAATGAACCACTCTTTCTGTTGAGTATCATCAATCACAAATCCACCATCTCTGATGGTTCACTTCAATCTTTTATCTGCCTCTCATACTGATTCATTAGGTTCTTGATGGATATCCTTCATATCTGTCACCAGTTGCACGTATGAATTAGGTTTCTTAAACTACTCTTTTAGGGATGTTTTAATTGCTTCCATAGTATCATTAGGGTTTTCTTGTGCATACCTAATGTACTAGTTTAGAGCGCAATATTGGAATGCAGTAGCCAACCGTGCTTTTCTAATATCAATATTTTTTACTTGCTGAGCCTGCAATACAGCCTCAGTTACAAACCAAAAGTGATCAATGTCCTCATTGCCAATGCCTCAGAAATTAGGTAGCTTCATGGATGCATCCATATCTACTTCAGGAGGGGGTGGGAGTGGAGGTGGATATGGACTACGCGGCAAGGTAGGTGATCGACAATGCGAGCTCAAAAGTGGAGTGGATGGAGTAGGAAACATATTCAAAGGCTTCTGATATGATGAGTGTTCTTCTTCAGAGTCACTCAAGCTAGCAGTTTCTGGTTCTGGTTCACTATCATATCTAGGCTTCAGAGAGCTATAGAAGACCTCTTCAGAGTCTTCTCGGTAAAATCTTCCACTGCACATAGCTGAACCTCTTTGATGCATTCAAGAAGTATGTTCACATAGAAAATTCTTTTCACACAATAACATTTTCAGTAATAATTTCAATGAGTGCAGAAACTTACCTCTGGGACACTTGAAAAACCTCCTTTCTACTTCAGAATATGACACAAATTGGTCAACAGAAAATTCAGTCAAAAATATGCCTAGAAGTCAATCGATCCAATGATATATAGCGCGAGTGATCTTATTATCAAATTTCTCTACTTGCTGGATTAATTCAGGAGTCCACTCAGTGACTACGTCGTCTTTTATGTAATGATGAAACTCAGCCAAGCGTGACAACCACTCTTGTAGTTCATGCACAAAGGAACATAAGAAAATTTCGTGCACTTTGGTATAAATATACTTTTGTACCCACTGTCCCTCAAAATGATGATCCTGGTCCCGAAAACAGAACCATTTGTTGGCATGAGCAGTCCTGACCCAGGTTCGAATTTTATGGATAAACCAATAAACCCTCCAACTGGCCCTTTCGGCAATGATCTTCTTGCGCAGAACAAAGTCTCACCAGAAGAAATATGGGGGGTGATGGAACCAGGTTTTCGCACCCCGAGAGAGAATTTAATGAAGTGGTCCTCGGTAAATCCCTAATTGATCTTCCATAGATATTCACAGTGAATTTATAACAGAATTACATATCTTCGTATAGTCATTGATTGAATACACATAAAGACTTGTCTTACTTATCACAGATAATAAATCAGAACCAGATCTTGATCTACTCACTATAATGCTTAACATATGTTAATATTAATGCATAAATATATCGCTTATCTCTACGCATTTATCAATAAATAACAAGACAGTGCGATCTCATCAAAGAATAAACATTAAAGATAAACTGCAAATATACACATAACACAGAGAATTCACCAAAATCGTTCCCCAGGAAGGAATGGATGGCCTTCTTGTTCAGAGGGAAGGGAATTTGTGTGATTTTTATAACCTTATCTAGGTCTACCTTAATCTTAGTTTTAGCAATAATGTGGCCCAAGAGATTACCCTTGGACAATGCGAATATGATTTTCTTGGGATTGAGGGATATCCCGTACTTGCGATATTGCTCGAAAATTTTATTTAAGTGGCATATGCAATTTGACCTCTATTTAGAGAACACAATCATGCCATCAAGATAGACCATTGTGCACTACCCAATAAATATGCGGAATGTGTTTTCCATAGCTCGTTGAAAGGATGCACCAATTTTGACCAAACAAAATGGATTTCACTTCAAAGAGAACTTAATCCACTACGTTCAGAAGGTGGTCCTGAGCCTGTCAGGTTCTGAGCCCACTAACCTAGTTGTAGCCTGAATATCCATCGAGCAGAGAAAAAATTTTAGACCTCGATACTATTTGTAAAAAAATTTCCATGGACGAAACAGGGTAATTATCCTTGTAAGAGGCGCGATTGAGATTTTAGAAATCAACACATAGATGGATATCCCTGAATTCTTTATAATAGGGACCAAATTTGACACCTAGGTAGAGTGCTACATTTTATATATGATCCGAGCATCCAACAAGTTTTTTAAATCTTTCTAAATGAGGGGTTCAAGTGTTGGATGTACTTTTCTTAGTTTCTACTGAAATGGCTTGGCACCTTCTTTTATTGGTATTTCAAGCTGGATGATTCGTGTGTCATAAGTTTTTAGCTCATCATATGTCCACGCGAACACATCTCGGTATTTCTTGAATAAGCAGATAAAGGCTTTCCTCTCTTCTGGTGTACAACAAGTACCAAGATTAACATATTTCATACCTTTTTCTGTTCCCAAGTTAATTTTTTCGTGCGACGATGTGGAACTGTGGGTTTTCACATTAACAGGTCCCCAATAATGATTCTATAGGTCATAGAAATTCTCTAAATTTACCACAACCTTTGGGATGAGATTTCCTTTACTCATACTGGATGCATTCTACAGTGCCTTTTCATGATCATCCTCATCGATCCTTGTGTCTTTGAACACATCAAAATTTTCCATGAAGCACAATATCTACCGGTCATCATTAAAAACATGTAAGTTAGTGACATTATCGAAGATAGAAGTTTTATAAATAATTTTTATAGAAAATTCGTCCCTCAACGGTGACAACCTAGCAGCAGAATTTTATAATGAATCCAAAACTGTGTTACACACTCTTGGAATGAAAATAATATTAAGAGCTTGGAAATGTGAAATTAAATGCCATAACTCTTGTTGGTAACTCTTTAGATGAGGTGAAACACAATGTATGGTGTCATGTACATGTCACACCACATTTTCTGAATCACCTACTACTTTTAAGGATGCAACCTTGAGGTCAATGGATCTTTGTAAGCCTAAGATGAGTAATTCATACTCAACTGTGTTTTTTGTGCACTCAAATTCTAGGTGGCTCAAGATCAAATGTTTTCTTTGCAGTGGATCTATTAAAGTGAAACTAACTCCAAAGCCTTCCTGTGTCTTAGAACCATACAAGTATAAATTCCACATGTTATTTGTATAAGGATCATGAACTACAATAGTACTAGTGCTACTACTACTACCACTACTACTTACTATATGGAGGTCATTTGCACCAGTTGGACTAGGAAGGAGCTCCAACTATGTTTCGGTGGGACTAGGGATGGTTGTGCAAGATAACACCCTAGTTTTGTCTCTAGGGATTAATTTCCAAAAATAAGGTTTGTGAAAGCCACAGGTTCATTTTTTCCACTCAAGGGAGTGACATTATGTTTCATGTATATTTTTGAATCCACTAGAATATGGTTGTTTCTACCCTTATATGGAAGCCATAACTGTGACCAATCTGTATCAAAGTATCCTTGTAACTTATTTGACCAGTCCCTACCTAAAAAAAGTTTTTATGCATCTGGTATGTCCATAATCACTATGCTTATGCATTGGTGAACTCACCTGTCAGATGATAAGTGGATGATCACATCTCTGAGCTCACTAACTGCATGGACAAGAGTCCTGTCCAAGTGAATAATTTGTGCATATTTTTTATCCCATTTTGCATTGATTTTATTTTTTATGGATAATGAAATTAAATTCACCAATGCACTAGAATAAACCAAGGAATTGTGTACATTGAAGTTGAAAATTTCAAATGTTAAGAGAAAGGGAGGGAAGAGTGTGTTCGCTTCCATTTTTAAGGAATTAAGTACTGATTCAAGGGAACTAGAAGACATACCTAATCCCTTGTGTGAAGGGGCATTGTTACATACGGTGGATCTCCTAAGTGCGCATAATAGAATTCCCCCATGGTGCGTCATCTTTGTTAACTCAAGCAGTGAAATGTTCACGCAAACCTTCTTCATGTCTTCAACTATGTTATAGTCCACAATGGGAAGGGAATCCAAAGTGTCTGTGGGTAGATTGAGTTGTGAATTTTGGAGTGATGGTATTTTATTTTGTATTTGTGGAAGTACTTTTTGTTGGGAGTCAGGAATGTTTTCCCAAAATTACTCTAAGTTTTTTGCGCTTATTTGTCTGGAGAACTGATTTTCCTTAACAAAGCTTCTTTGAGTTTCTTCTTTGTCATCTTTATTGTAATGGTTGGCCCTTGGCTTCTTAAGTTATGTCAGTTGTTCTACTACTGGGTCAGAGGGTCACTCAAAGGTTGTTTCTCGGCTGTGATCTTAATGGATGAAATTATAAAATTGAACATGTTTAGTGGGTGCCCAACACTTGGAGCCTCATCGGTTGTAGCAACTTCTTCCTTTTATTCTTCGGGCCCGGTCTGATCATCAGTAAGCACCACATCGTAAAGGTTCGTAGAAAGAGCGTTCATGATTTGATTTCATTATGGGTATGTTTTCTCAGAATGATAATCTTGATGATATGAAAAATATACATCCATGCCCAAGTTTCCAAAGTTGTCAAGGTTCAACACAACACTTGAGCTCTACGCAAGTTGTATCATGGAGGCTTTCTGCTCACAACAATCTCACTTGAAATTTTTTTGAGTTCTTCCAAATTAGTTGAAAAATTCTTAACCATGGATATCAAATTCTCAAGATCAAGCTGTTCTTTCTCTTTGGCCTTACTTAGAGAGGCCTGAGACCTTCCACTCATTTCTTTGGAGCCCTTTGTTGGTTCATCATTCGAGATGACTCCAAGTACACATAATTCTTTATCAGCTATGATAACCTCTTCATAATTTTCCATAAGTGACGGTTTCGAAGTTTGCTTCATGAACCACGCAATCCTTGACGGCAAGGCATACGTGTAGTAATATATGGTGATGGAGTCATGAGGTTTCATATCTTTTGAAAATATTCTCAAAATGAAATTTAACCTCTAGTTGAAGTCTTTCACTTTCTCTTTCTACTCCATCTTTAGTTTACCCAACTCTTTAAATAACATGGTGGGTGTATTATCATCAACAAATTTCTTAAGGAACATTTTCTTAAACCCCCCCCCAATTCTGGATGGAGTTCATCGAAAGGCTGTGATACTATACAACTACTATGCCATCCAAGGTACATGGGAAAATTCTACATTCAACATCATCGTGACGCACCTCAAGTGTTTGAAGATGTACGTAAAATTTATTCAGATGGTCTTCGACCTTCACTAATTTATTAGGGTCATACTTCGTGAGGAGCTTCTTCAGATGCTATGTCATCTTGTGAAAAATACCCAAAAGTGAAATTGGGTTGTAACACCCTCCTCCCATATCTACCCAAGTAACCAACCAATCAGTGTAAACGTGTGATGAGAGGCTACTATGATCAGATTCAACCTCCTAGGTGACCTTAAGGAAGTGGAATCGAGGGAAGAACACCATATGAGACCTTCCACATCATCAACAAGACTCCCAGGAACCATCCTAATCCAGTCATGTAACTATCCCATGGGTCCCTCTAAGGTTTTAACCAAATTAACCCTCAGAAACTCCCACAATATGGGAATGAGTGTGTCTGGGAGGTTCTGGACGCTCCCACAAGCCTGCATGTCTGCATCCAGGGACTAATTAATTTCCTAGACCTATTCCTGAGTCTGTGGGATTTAAGGAAATTGTTTAGGCCCAGAGCCCAGGCCACTAACCAGAAGTTAATGACAAGTTCATAAATGAAATAAAACAGGGAAAAAATGATGTATTTACAAACACCATGATAAGTCCTAGAGGGCCCTTACTAGCCATGACAGGCATTTCGTCAAACATATCAAAAATATGTATTCTACATGCATAAACAACAAATATGAGCAGAGGGGTCTCATAATTATCTGAGAATCACTAAGAAGCATTGTTCCCTTACATCATTAGCTGCAATATAATATATTAGGTCACACATACATTGTTTATTCATTTACAAATAAAAACATGAGGAGATCCATACATCATCACCACCATAATACATGTTCATAACCAACATAATAAAAACATAAATATCAGGGGTACATTAGCCATAAGATCCACATATAAACCAGTACATTTACACATAAAATTTCAAGGAGAGAACCTGTTTTATTGATGAATGTAAAAACCAACTCGGGATGGGACTTCCATGTTCCAACCAAATATAGATTGGTTGAGCCAAATCTCTCTTTATCCAATCACCCTTATGCCATATACATGAATTTGATGTTCCATATCTACATGTTTGGTCCAATAAAAACCCTATTAACTAGATCACTCCAACTAATGGGAGTATTGCAACTCTTCCCATACAATGCCTCAAATGGACTCATCCTCAATGATTCCTGATACCCATTGTTGTAAGCGAACTCTACTAATGGAATATTATCTTCCCAATTTTGTTATTGTTGCATCAAATCCATCCTCAAAATGTACTCCAGTATCCTATTGACCCTCTATGTCTTCCCACTTGTTTGCATATGATAAACTGTACTGAAGGACAACTTTGTGCCAATCCTACAAGAAAATCCTTCAAAAAATTGGAAGTGAACTTTGCATCCATGTCTGACACAATCTTCTTCAGAACACCATCCAATCTAACCATATCCCTAATAAATACCTATGCTACATCACTATATGAAAATGTAGACTTCACTGGAATGAAGTGTGCAACCTTTTTCAACCTATCCACAACAACCATGATGGAATCATGTTGTCTCACTGTCCTCAACAAACCTGTGATAAAATCCATCAAAATGACCTCCCATTTCCACTTTGGAATCAAAATCTGATATAATAGTCCACTTGGATGCCTACATTATGCCTTAATCATCTGACGGTCCAAACACCTAGCTACAAACTCCACCACATCCTTCTTTAGATTCGGCCAATAATAGAACCTCTTCACTACAATCAAAGTCGTATGATACCCTAGGTGACCTGAATATGGTTTCACATGAAAGTCCCTTAATATGACCTTCTTGAGCTCACTGTTGTCAAACACATATATCTTATCTCTAAATCTGATTAATCCATCTGTTGTGAGACAATATTCCACATCCTATAAACCTTCACCTATCCCTGTACCACTACATGTACCTATATCTGCACTTTTATGCAACCTGTGCACAAACTCCATATACCTAACATCCTGCCGACCTGCCTAAAATATCCTGTTTTATAAATTTATCCTTTAGGATCTCATAGCTTCTATGTGATTTAACTGTACCAACTTTCTAAGAGCATCTGTGACCCTGTTCTCCTTTCCCTTGATGTACCTGATCTTGAAGTTAAATTTACTAATCATGCCCAGCCATATATCTTTCCTAGAATTCAAATTTGGTTGGTCAAACAAGTATCTCAACCCAATGTTATCACTCATCAGTACAAACCTCCCACCAATAATATAGTGCCTCTACATCTTCAATGCATGTATGATCGCTGCTAGCTCAAGATCATGTGTCAGGTAATTCTGCGCATCCTAGTTTAGTTTTCATGACTCATATCATACCATCTATCCCTCTTGCATAAGGGCCCCAGCAAGTCCTCTCTTACAAGAATATGTAAATAATATAAACTCCTTTTCTAGATTTGTAATCTTTAACACTGGAACATGTGTCAAAAAATTATTAAGCTGCTCAAAACTAGCCTCACACTCCTTTGTCCAATCAAACTTCTTACCTTTCCTCTGTAATTATGTAATATGATAAGCAATATATGAGAAGTTCTGAATGGACCTCCTGAAATAACTTTCCAAACCCATGAAGGATATCACCTCATCCACATTTCTAGGAGCTACCCACTCCATGATGGCCCTTATCTTTTCTGGATCTACTGCAATTCCCTCCTTGGAGACAACATGTCCCAAGTAATATTCCTCAGTCTAGAAGAAACTGCATTTGTTGAGCTTATCATACAATTGATGCTCTCTCAACAATATCAACACTGCTTCCAAATGCTCGACATGATCTTTATCACTTTTATAATATACCAATATTTCATCAATGAACACAATAACAAAATTTTCCAAATAAGGATGCAACACATTGTTCATAAAACACATAAATGTAGCTAGGGAATTAGTCAAACCGAATGGAACTAAAAAAAAACTTGTAATGCCCCTACCTGGTCCCGAAAGATATCTTGTAAATTTCCTCTTCCTTAATGCATACTTGATGATATCTTGATCTCAAGTCAATCTTAGAGAACACTTCTTCTCCCTTCAACTGAGAAGACAAGTCATCAATCCTTGGAAATAGATACTTGTTCTTGATGGTCACTTTGTTCAATTGTCTATAGTTAATGCATAATCTGAGAGTACCATCCTTCTTCTTTACAAACAATACTGGTGCACCAAATGGTGATACACTTGACCTAATGTATCCTTCTTCAAGCATATCTTTAAGCTACAATTTTAATTCTACCAACTTATGTGTGCTCATCTTGTAAGGTGTTTATGATGTTGGATTTTCCCCTAGTACTAACTCAATAGAAAAGTATACCTCCCCGTGAGGTGGAAATTCAGAAATATGTGCAGGAAATACATCCTGAAACTGTTGTATACCTACTCAAAACATCTGCATCCTCAAATTCCTTACCTTAGTCACTATAAATATGCATTGCAAACAACACACACCCTTTCCTATGACTCCACTTAGACTGCATAGTTGTCACTATCCTAACTGATGTGGCTTTATTCTTTCCCTGTAACACTCTTGGTTCCCCATTGCCATCCAAGCACTCAATGACTTTTTCATAACAATCGACCTTGGTCTAGTGAAGGTATATCTAATCCATACCCAATAGAATACTATATAACCCCAATGGAAATATGTTCAAGTGCACTGTTGTAGGCATACCATTTAGCTAAAATGCATAAGCTCTTACCGAATGGTGAACTCTTTTATTCGTACCTGTAGAAAACTGCACTAACCAATACTCTACATGCATTTGTTCTCTCAAATCACACTTATCCACCAAGTCAGGACTAACATAACTATAATTAGATCCAGGTTCAATCAAAATATAAATAACTTGATCACAAAGCTTACCATATATGTCAATGATAGATGCTTGGTGATCTTCCTGCTTGTTGTCCACAATTGCATAAATACGAGGAATGCTCTATCCAACATCCCCAACAATATGCACCTCTTGTGCACTATATATCTTAGGCCTACCACCTTGATTCTATGTACAATATCTCTTATGGTGTTCCTTACCGCATGTCCAACACTCCAACTATCCAGTACCATAACCTCTATGTTGTTGTTGTGATCCATGTCCCTGTTTAGCCACATTAAACTTCTTTTGCGGTGCAACATTTTCTTTCTCTTCTACATTCTGAGGCCTTGCTCTTTTTGTCTTCCATTTACCTTTTCATTTATCTTTCCATTTCCATCCTTCCTGAAATTTATTATTGCACTTTGAATATTCATAGCAATGCTTAAAATTCCCAATGGCTTCCTCAACTGACCAAGGCTCATCATACTCAATCTGATCTCTAAATGATAATGGAAAACCACTAAAAAATCATTGGAATTTACCCTTATCATCTTGAATATACAATACATACCTCAATAGCTCTAGGAATTTAGTCATTTACTCCTCATCTATCAACGATCCCATCTTTAGAACATAGAATTCTTTGACCTTACTATCACAGTATGTTTATGACAAGTACTTCTTCCTAAAATTCTATTAAACTCATTCCAACTAAATTCCTCTATCCTGATGTTTCTTACCCGCTTCACATCTTCCCACCAAATGTCTACTTTACATTTCAAGCTAAAGATAGAAATTTTGGCCTTCATGTTTTCTGTGTACTCATGCAACTCAAGTAATTTTTTCATCCCAAGTATCCAAGCCTATGAATCTACTTCTTTCTTTAATTCTCCATCAAAATTAGGTGGCTTTGATTTCTTAAATTTATCTGGAAAGTATCCCCTGTCAGTCCTCCTGTAAGGATTATAATGATGACAATCATGATTTCTATCTGAACCAAACTAGAATAGTACCTATACTAATCGCCCTTCCTATATGGACTGTACAACATCTTTCCATCTCTCAATGTGTTAGCTCTATCCGACCCATGTCTACCAGGAGACATACTACCATATGCCCCATTAGTTTTGTCCTACTACCCATGGATGATAAAAAGTGGCCCTTTCTGCTGCAATTATGACAAGCTCTTAAGAAGTATTGTTTCTCTTGTGCTTGTATGATCTTGTCATTGTCTACCTTACAACTCCTTATTTCTTCCTTTAAGCTTCTCAGTGATTCTGCCAAATCAAAAGAGTTCCCACCACGCTTCTCATATGATTCATAGAGAGAGTATTTGTAGTGTTGATATTGCAACAAGATGATGAGCTTAGTGAAAAGAGTCGCCTTCACTAAGTGGGCCCGTAAGCTATTTTTGTCGCAAGTCTATTTTTAGACATGTCGATCT